>PVKA01001829.1:0-136778 GCA_004027165.1 Ctenomys sociabilis | reverse complement strand
ATTGAAGTTCTATAGTGTGCCTGGGGAGAGTCACATGAAGAGAAAACTTTCTCTCAGGCTCTCACAGAGAGCAATCTGGTCAAGTATTGGCCGTGACTCATCCACATGGATGACACAGACAAAGGAACTACAGAATAATGTACAGGACTACAAGATAAACCCTGAGAAGACTTCAATGACCACATAGGAAATATAAAGTTCTTGTGTTGGTATATAAGTTTTGATCTACCTAGGTCTTAACCATCCAGCAGAAAAGTATAAAAGTATACAAATGAAGTATACATCGTGAGCCCATAATATTAAGCTGAGCTGTGAATGGATATGGTCGACAATTTCTTTGAATAACTCCCTATGGTTGCAGAATGCTGGACTGTGTTGTATTGTTGTGTCGAGTTCAAGCACCTAAGGTAGTTGAATGTCAATGGAGTGCCCACTTTTGGCAGGTGTAGACAAAGGAAGGGTTGTAGAAAGAAAAATTCATGATGTGTGTGTATAGACAGTACAGTTGGGATAGATAATGCTGGGCTTCTACATAATTCTATGATAGGTAAGATCTGCACTAATGGTGGTTGGACAGGATATTATGTTGGCTTTTAGTGCTATGGTCATCCACTAGGTAAATAATTATTGAATTTTTGATATAATTCAGCTATAAAAAAACCTGTAAATATAATATCATGTATGCACCTTGTACAATACCTAAACGTTATGAAAAGTTTGCAATGTATTAATTCATCGACTCTGTATGGTTAAGGTGTTTTGAAACTGTCTGATTGACATTTGTATTTTAATAAAATAAAAATAAATAAAAAAAATAATTAGCCATGTCTTCTTCCATGCCTAACCAACACATTAAACTCAACATGGCCCTGATTACACAGCCCACGTTTTCTCCCCAAGTTCTTGTCTTTTGCAAATGCCTCTTTCATCTTCTCAGTAATAAGCCTACCCTTACCTATTTCTCCCACTCATACCACAAAGCTAACTAGTCACTAAATCAACCTAATTTTTGTTTACTCGCACTTTCTCCATTTCTCACCTCTTCAGTTTAGTTTGCATTGTCTTGCCGGAGCCATTCTGCCTGCTTAATTTCTCCACTCCAACCACCTTCCACAGTTCATCAGTCATGATGTAAACTGTAGGTCTGGTCAAGTCACTCAAGTGCTGAACACCATTGCTCTCAGGATGAAGTTCTCCATAGCCTGAATGAAGCATTGCTTGCATGTGTATTCTTGTATCCTGCTGCAGGCTTTATCTCCTGCCATTATGCACCCTGTACATTATGCTCTAGGGCCACCCATACCATTTCACTGCTAAATCTTTTCTCCTATTTTTCTTGACTTTCCTCACAAAGATCTCAACTGCGAAAAATATCCATGATTTTTATTATAATTCCATTTACCAATGAAAGATAAATATAAAATAGTTGATAAAAATTCATGTTCTCTCTTCATATACTATTTACATTATAAGATATTTTAATTCAATAGAATAAATCATGCACATTATTCTCCATGTTATGTCACACTTATGAGAAAGACCTTCAGAGATTTTTTCTAATTGCTCAAGTTATACCTCTCTTCTAAATAATTCTCTCCATGATTGGCACAGTTTGACCAATGGAATGCCCATTTTTTGGAGGGCAATACATCCTAGTAAGAGAGCCCAACTACAGTACAGGGCACAGGTTATTCCTAGAGAGCAGAGCCTACTTAATGTTTTACTGGGAGTCTATTTTCCTGTTCAAGGGGCCTTAGTCAAAGCGTTGCACTTTTCCAAACTCATTTTGAAATCTGTAAGACAATATTTACTTCTTGACTGTTATGTATATACAAAAGGCACTAGACATATAAAAAGATTCTTCATGCAATAAAGAATGCTTTTTTTTTTTTTAATCTTTAAAGAAGTACACATATGGGCTATAAGGAAATAATCAGACATAGAGTCAAAATACATGTTATAGGTTGACCTGTGTCCCACAGAACTATGCTGAAGTCCTAACCCCATACCTGTAACTGTGATATTACTTGGAGACAGGGTCTCTATAGATGCAATCAGTCTAAGATGAGGACATTAGGGTGAGCTGTAAGCCGATATGATTGGTGCCCTTACAAAAAGAGAAAACAGAGACTCACAGGAAGAAAGTTGTAAAATGAATAAAAACAAGGAGCAATACAGGAATAAGCCAAGTGAGGTCCAATACAGATCACCAGCTATCACGAGAAACTAGGTGAGAAGCATGGTTCTACTTCAGCATCTACAGAAGGACCCAACTCCACTGACACCTTGACTTAAGATTTCCAATATCCATAACTGTGAGATAATATATTTCTATTATTTTAAGACATTCAAGTTATGGTACTTTATTAGGACAGCCCTAGGAAACTAACATACCTAAGGATAACTTTTAACTACCCTTACAGCTGTAAGGATTTGAATGAGACTATTGGACTTGACATGTGAAAGACACTTACCTTTCTGTGATTGTTTCTCTGAGGCCACTTGCCACGCCTTTGACCACAGTGCTAGCTTTGGGGGTCAGTACCACCTGAGATATAAAAAATGAGCCCTTCTTTCTTCTTTCAGTGATGGATGCTTGAAGAAACTGGATCAGTTTTTCAGGGTCTGTAGTGTTCGCCCAGGGAGCTGGCATCATCTGCCCAGGCCAGAGAAAGGGCACTTCCAGAGCCACTGGGCTGTGGTAGAAGACTAGTACTTGGTAGTCCTTCTCCCACAAGTATTTTAAAGTAACTTCCTGGGCAAAAATTGCTGGGCACATTTTGTTTCCATAGATATCTTTCAGCATTTGGACCAGTTTTTCATGGTGATATTTCTGCATGCCGTAAAAATGATTGAAGTCCAAGAATACCACCTCCTTATGGTGATCTGTGAGGAATGCATTGATCTCCTCAAGACCTTCATTGACTTTGGCACTGAACAGACCATGAGCAAAGTAAAGTTCATTGTCTGGGTCTCTGGGCTTGGTGGAAATTCGAAGATCAAAATAACGGATTCCAGCTCCTAGCTGGCCAGTAAAGTTCATTGTCTGAGTGGCCAGCCATTTCCGCATCAGCTTCTTGGCTACGGTTCCAAATACAGAAACAAAATTCTGGACAGTTTCTGGCTGCTCAGGACCTACTGGAGAGGCTTCATCAATGTAGAAGCTGAAGGAATCGTGAGACCCTAGGAAAGTAACAAGGCATAATGGGGTTACTGCACAGTCCTTGATCCCATGCAACCTTTTTCCCTCTTGCAATGCCCATAATTTTCCTCCAAATGAGCCAAAAGAAATACTGAGCAACATATAGTTAATTTTGTTATCTTCATGTATCCCTTTTATAACTGACTATAGGACAAAGAACACTTTAATCAATCAAACTGTTTTTAAAATGATAACAGTTTCTTTGGAACAATATTTAAAAATTCAAGTACTCGTCTCCTCTGGCAAACTAAGAATTTAATGCACTTTCTAAACTTGGATTTTGTGCAGGAGGTATAAGTGATCTATAGGGACTCATTAGTTTCCAGATACTGTGTCTATATTCTCACCTTTTCCATTCATTTTTTATGATTCTGTATGGATTGCCTTAGTGAATAATTTAAATTTAGGTAGGCAGTCTGTATGAATTATATCCTATGCTTTGTTTTTCTTTAAGACAAGTAGGGGCTGGTAAGAGAGCTCAGCAGACCGAGTGCCTGCTTAGGCAAACACAGACAGTGGGGTTAATCCTTGGCACCACATGTTGTGCTGGCCCCACCCCCAGGCGCGTTGAGCAGGCCGAGGAGTCTGGGTATGGTGGCTCACCCCTGCAATCCCAGCACAGGAGAGGCTGAAAACAGAAGGAGCACTACAAGTCTAACTTGCACAGTGAGACCTTGTACCAAATACACAAATATAAAACAAAAAAAAAGGAAAACTATTTTTATTTTTTATTTTTCTGACTTAAATTAACAAACACTCATTATAAAAATATGATATAACAGCAATACACAATGAGAAACAACATTTCTGGAAATAATACTGGAAACTTGGTTGCCTATACTTTTTAAAAGTTTATTTCTCTCTGACCATAATTTGTGATACAATTATAACTTATGTATTTTTAGAAAAAAATGTATCTCAATTACTTTGGGAAGGAGGGGTAAAACCAGAGGTCATAATGCTAATATATTTTACTTCATTCTAGATCTTACATCTGTGCAATGGTGAACTTTTCTGCATATTGAAAAGAAAAGATACATATTTGCAATATAATATAACTGTCAACATTTAAAAATGAAGCTAATTACTCCTTTATTCGCAGATAGTTCTTTCAATAGCAAAAGTTCTTGGATGTGGCTTCTGAATTGAGAAGAATTTCTTTCTTAGAAGAACAAGGACTATTTATTTATTTTGGGCAGTTGTGTCAACACTCCATAATGTTACGATGAGCATGTGTATGACTTACTCATAAGTGCAGTGTGCCACTTAAAACATAATTGGAACCCAATAAAAATATTTCAAGGTTGACTTTTGAGTTTCAAATCTTTGTTTCATTCTTTGGCATGACTTTCTGCATAGCTCAAATTTAATGAATGTATTCTGGATTCTTCAAACATTAGAAAGGGCAGAGATACTTCAAATTCTGACATGAATGCATAAATAACCCTTGTCCTTTCCCTTGTTAGTATGTCTATTGTTAGCTAATTTACCAACCCTCAATCACTGGATTCAAGATCAAAAAAGACAGTTTTCTTCCCAATGCATTCAGTAGGGAGCTGCCCTAGCAGTTGAAGGCTTCAGTTCTATAACTTAAAGAAGCACATTTCATCAACAACTAGCAAATAGCAAGCCTTTGCCTCCTGGTGAAACCCTAAACACAATACTTAGCAAACTCATCCCCAGACTGCTGATTTGTGGAAATTGCTACATAAATTTTATTTAAGGTCACTATATTTGTGATTATTTTTATGCAAAAATACAGAATTCTTCTCTTTTGTTACTTGACTTTATCTGACATGAAGTGACATTCAGGCATTTTGATATAGTTGAAATGGTAAGTATTTACTAGTACAATATATTTAACCTTCATGTATAAGTTATTTCAGTACCTTGAGATAATTACATCATTATCATCAAAAGTCTCCCTTAATTGGAAGTTTCTTAGCTCCTCCGCATGGAAAGCTAGATCCACTACTACTCTCTTTTATAAATGTTTGCTTCAGGTATAGCGGTTCACCTCATGGTAAACAATTTCTCTGATTCTTTAATTCATTTGTCATCTATTCATCCATAGGTCTATTGAGTACCTGCTATGCACAATATTACTATAATATGCAAAAGACAAGCATTGTTCTTATCCTCATGAATTATGGCGTACTGTGTAACACATGCAGGTAAATAATTCCAGTATAGCTTGGCAACCAGCTTGTAGGATGTGTTGAAATAGCAAGCAGAAAATGTGTGAAGATTGATTATCAGTAGTTTATACAAATAATTTTAAAAGAACTAGAATAAATGCAAAAGAAACCTTGCTCTTTGGACTAAATGATAAAGGACTTTGGGGATCACATAAATCATAGGAAATGAACACACCAGTGGACGAGTTTGCTTTAATTTAGCACTATAGCCTAATGACACACTGTATTTTGCCCTCTGGCTGGTCATAGTTTGGTGAGGGAGATTGTTCATAAGCATGAAGAATGAATATTTGAATCAGACAACATTTATTTATTCTTTCAACAGATAGATTTTTTTTTTTATTTTAGGGAAGGGTCTACAGGGTGTTCAGGGTCTCTGATCAGACTTGTAGTGGCACACCTTTTACAGACTCCCTAGAGCTGGGATTACAGGTGTGTACCACCACGCCCAGTCTCAATCGCCATCTCAGCACGGCCAGCCCCTGTGCTGCTTGCAGGTGCTTTCATCCACTGAGCTATTTGGCTGGCCCTTTCAACGGACAGATATTAACAAGTTTTTTTAAAGAGTTAAGATTGAGCATTGTACAGTAAAAATCATTCTTTTGGGCCTAGAAGGAATATGTTAATACTTCCATCTTTATTTATATATTTACTTTAAAATAGGAAAAGTTAGCTTTGGCAACATTTAACATAGATAGTAATAATGTTACCCTTGAGGAAAATAAATACCACATTCAGTTGTCAGAACATATTTCTTCACCATTTGCCATACTTAAAGTCACTGATATATTTCCTTCATATTTCTAAGTGATAGTTGACAGTAAAGGAGTTGCCTGACCTATTTCTCTCCAAAGCAGAGCACAAGGTTCTCATATGACAGTTACTCCATCCCATATCCTGGGAGAAATCTCTTGTAGAGTCATCAAAGAAAATCCACACAAGCAGACACTTGTTGAGTCTTCTGTAATCCCATTTATCACCATTACATCACGTTTCTTTTAACCATTAGATCACACCAGTACTGTTTTGCCTCAGCCCTCAATTTCTTTTATTTTATTTACCACAAAATTTAGTTTTTCTGGGTTGTTTCAAAGGTTTTCTTGCCATATGAAACGGTAGTTAGATTAGTCCAGTTCGCTTCCCTCTTATATCTCTTTGCTATAGGAGTGTCAGCATGACCCCTATAATGGATGAGGAAAAGTTGTTTCTCTCCAATGCAGTACTCAGTATATCTTAAGGAAACAGTGGGGATTCCACTGGCCGGAATGGTACACTCATTTATCTCATATCTCACTACATTATATGTTGCTGTAAAATTATGACATCTGAAATAAATTGTAGAATTATGCAGTTTGTTTATCCAAGTCCTCATAAAGTAGACGTATTGCTTTAATTCACTGATAAGAGATATCTGCTAAAATAATATCTGTAAATATAATATCATGTATGCACCTTGTACAATACCAAAACGTTATGAAAACAGTTTGCAGTGTATTAATTCATCGAATCTGTATGGTTAAGATGTCTTGAAACTGTCTGATTGACATTTGTATTTTAACAAAATAAAAATAAATGAAAAAAAAGATCTTCTAAAAATAAAAACAATCTAGACTAAAGATAATTCAAATATGTAAAGAGAAAACTAAAATTAATACCACTACCTTTTTTATGAACTTGACATTAGACACATCATTGTTCTATAATTTTAGCTAACAAAAAGATTACCAAATATAAAACTGTGAAGCAGATTACCTACATGTAGCTTCATTGTTATTACTGTTAATTATTATTTTCACCTTAAATATATATCATACTGCTGGGGATATAGCTCAGCAGCACAAGTGCCTGCCTGGTGAGTGCAAGGTCCTGTGTCAGATTCTCCATGCAAAAACAAAAACAAAAAGAAACCAAAACAATGCATACTATTCTTTAAAATATTAGCTCATCGTAGAAAAATGCTACACTATGAAACATGTTTTAAAATCACTTGCATTTTATCTGCATTATAAAGGAAATACTTATGTGATTTATATAAACATATTAGTTTATAAATATGCAAAAGCAAATTCATGTAATTCATTAATAAATGTACACATAAAAAGGTTACATATTTTTTAATTGATAAAAGACTTCTGATTTAGTGAGCTGGGAAAATTGAACTGGATGAGCCAAACGGGAAAGATCAGAATTAGAAAACATTGAAAAAAAGAACCATCACAAAACTTCATGATTCCAGCTACAGAGCACGTCAGATACATCTACAACTTACTTCACCCCAATGCAATGGCATTTATTTACAAGTTTGTCTTTACATCTCACCTTTATTAATGAACATTTGACTGGTAATGCATCCAGTATTTAATTTCTCGACAATAACTTCAAGTTTTTAAATTTCTAAGCCCTTGTTACATATTAATAAAACAAACCTTTGAATATAGATCAATGTAAACATTTACAAAATGTTGGGTTGCTCTCCCTAGACCTGGCATGACAGAAAGCTGAGCACCAGCCCAGAGCCCTCCACCTCAGTTGACAGAGTCAGTGCTTTACAAAGCACCAACACTATTTTGCCATGTATTAAATCCTTCCTGTTGGTGGTTTGAAGAACTATTTAGTTTTAAAACTCGGCATTCCCTTTAGGTGATGGAAACCATGGGTTATCAAGCCCCGTGCTAGTCTGATAACTATAGTCTCATCACCTGCTGAAAACCTTCAACACTACTGCCACCTCCGGAATATTTATTAGAGAGCTTTATTCCCTTTTTTCTTTTACTAAATCCTTAAACTCCAGCTCTTAATCTCACACTCTTGACTGATGGCTGATAGGATTCTGACAGATACACACAGTACTCTTTCCAGGTGAGTACGTCCTACCCTGTTCTTTACTATACTTATACAAAACCAACTCCTGTTGTCTGATTTTAATGATGAAAAACTAAAGCACAAAATTATGAAACTAATATTATTGAAGAAATCACTTTCACTTGGTTTTGAAGGCAATCATTCACTTCAATAATGATTGCATGATAATTTGACGGGGGAGACTTCAGAATTAATCCTTTAGTTCTTACTTGACAGCCTACAATTAAACTCATTCATTTTTTATTACTCCCACTAGTTAAACTGATAAGTTGTTTGGACTTCTGAGGATAAAGACAAAACCTTCGGCAGAAGTCATTATGTCTTATTTCCGGTACATAATATCTTTTGCATGCTTTTGGTCTTTGTGGAAAACAGTGAGAGTTTTTTTTTCTTGTCAACAGAGATAATAAAGATCTGAATCACAAACTAAAATACTTCTAGAATTGAACAAATAATTAAGAACTACTCCCTTGTAGTATAATATGTATCTTTCACCTGATAGAGTAAATTTATAGGACAATGATTTTTGAATATTAAATGCAACTTTATATATGATGGAGCACCGAGATTACTGTCTATAACTGAAAAATCAAAATCATCAGCATTTAGCTTTTTTCTGAGTGAGTTTGTGTCTTTCTCATTGTATAAATCTTCCTCTAGCCAATCCCAGACACAGTAAGGTTAAGTAAAAGATGTTGGTAGGCTTGCTTGTTTCAGTTTTATTGATTCAGGTTCCTGGATACCACATTTGAAAAGAGCTATTAGATTAAAACTCCACTGCAGCTTCTATAAACTTGCTTTTCATTTCCATAAATCAAAAGATGAGCTGATTCTGAACTCCTCAAAAGTAGCACTATTCCAGGCTAGGGATGGAAAGGAGATTCTGCTCAATTTTTCACTCTTTGTGAATCTTTAAAGACTCCTTTCCGTATTAATTTCATTTATAGGTTATCAATAGAGCTATTGGAACAATAACAGATCTTCAAGCAGTAGTGTAAGTCTACACTGCCACCAATCTTCAGAACCAGCAGGCTTGGTGTTCTTCTTTTCCACTGCAACAGGCCACTGCTGGGTCCTTCTCAATGCATAAGTCAAACCATGCTCTGAGATTTGCTGCGCACAGTGTGAAGCTAAACCAGCTATCAAAGCACCACATCCTTCTACCTTTATATCACAACATTGCCTAAGACTACTTTCCAAACAGGTAGATCCTAAACCTAGAAAAAATTCTCTGTTCAACTTACAGACATTGAAGAAGAATATCAGTAGAACAACATTGTTTGTCCAGTAATGCCTAATCTCAATAAACTTTTCTTGAGCCAGGGATATAGCTCAGTGGCACAATGCCTACCTGGAATTTTCAAGGCCCTGAATTCAATTTCTGGTATCAGAAAGGGTAAACTCCTCTCCCCTCAAGCTGTTAACAACACAGATCACTGACATGATCTTGATCCAGGGGTATTTAAAAGTAATATTTGGAAATATTTCAGGTTGTTGCAACTGAAGCTTTATATTCATCAGCTTTCCTCTTCCTGGGACAAAACACCAGACACCCACAATTTAAAAGATAAGAGCCTTCATTTTGTACACCTTTCAGAGGTATCATCAAGGGTTGGCTGGCCCCATGGCAGAAATATGGCAGAAGAACACAGTGAAGCAAAGCTGTTAATGACACAGCAGCCAGGAGGCAGAGCTAAGGGAAAAGGACAGAAAGGAAAGAGCTAGAAACAAGATAGTTTCTAAGAAGGAACTGAGAGGAAGGAGCCAGAGACTAAATATACCCCTTTAGCGCCAAAATAAGAGCTTGAAAATACTTAGCCTCGAAAACTAGAGATCGAAAATGACAGCCCCATTCACCTATGCTTGCCTTACCTTCCATCACTACTGTCTTCCAAGATGGCTGCTCTGTAAGGCAGGTACAGCAGAGTGAGGGCCTGGGTGACATGGCTTCTTATTCCTCAGCCACTTGGGGCACTGCTTTCTGCCCTGACCTTATTATTTTAGAGACAAACACGTGGACAGAGACTCACACACTTACACATGGAGGAGTACAACACCTTCATGTACACTTAGCCACGCAAAATAAAAATACATCTTGATGCATAAGCTTCAGCTTATGTGACCAGAGGGATAGCTCCTGAAGCACCTTCAAACTTTAGGGTGATACTTTAATGTGCATAGTGTAGGTTATTGCTTTTTTGTTGGTTGATTTTTTTTTCTTTTTTGCAACAGGTTCTCCCTATGTAGTTCAGGCTTGTTCTGAACTCAGTATGTAGCCTACGCTGACCATCAACTTTCACAGTTCCTCCAGCAAAGCCTCCTGAATGGGGAGATGGCTCAGTGGAATAAGTGCTTCCCTGCCAAGCACAAGAGTTCAATCCTTGGTTCTGCCAGAAAAAAAAAATCCTCCTGAGTGCTGGGACTACACATCTGGTTGAATTATTGCTTAAATACACAGCTGTCAAATAAAATTGGAATTGATCTCTTTATTAGAGATAAAATTTGTTTTGATACATTTCCTAATATCATTTATTAATACCCATAAGAAGTCTGGAAGTCAATCTGTACATTCTAGTTAATGAGTTAAACTCAGATCTATGACTCTAAGATCCAAGGAGAACTGACAGCCTAACTGAGCACAAGTAAGCCTGACTCCTCTCAGCCTTGAGATAACCAACTACACTGCTGTTCCAAATGTCTTTATTTCCAGATTCACCATGCTCACCCTTCCAGATGCTGTGAGTCAGGGGGAGGATGAATCAAGGATGACTGGATCATAAGAAAGGTAGGGGGTGGAGAATGAAAGAAGTGTCACAAGGATGAGGGAGAAGAATCGTATGTCATAGAAATAATTGGCTTTGGCTGTGTTAGCAGAACTCTGAGGAATTCATAAAGGACACATCCACTAGATATTAATTTGGGAGAGCAGCAGAAGAACCCTTGGTTTTCCATGACATTCAGTTCTGTTTCAAGTTCCAAAGAACCTATGGAGCCCCAAGAAAAGCTCATCTTGACCTAAGTGCAATGTGCCTTTAACATGAAAAAATCTGTTTAGCAAGCAATTTATGCATTGTTGCCGACATAGGTCCATGAGTCAAAGAAAACTGGTCTCAGTAGCCTTTAAGAGTGTTTAGTCCAGGGTCCTAAGGCCACTGTCCTGTTATGCATTGGGCTTCAACAACACTGGGCTTCTTGCACTTATTAAACACACTAAAGTGCTTGCAGCTTAGCCTCTGTGCCTGCCATCTGAGCATCTGCGACACTCTAGCCCTAATGGTGTGCCTTGTTGGCACCTTTGTATTCAAATCTCAGGTTCAATGCTACCTGAAATCAATCTCCTGTGTGAAAATCATCTAACTCATCCCATCTTCCTCCCCTGCTGCCTCTAAGTCTCTATTTACAGTCAAGTTGCTCTTTCTTTATAGTATCTATTATTAACTTCAAGATCCATTTTCTTCGACTACTTCTATCTATTTCATTACCTTTTAAATTCTTTAAGAATAAGAAATTTAATCTTTCTTGCTCCCACACAACTGTATCTCTAACCAAAGTCACAATCATTAGCACATAAAAGATGCTAAGTAAACATTTGCTACATGACATAAAATCTCTGTCTTTCTAACATCAGAATTCTGTAAATGGAACAGGTAATGCCTATTTATGAAAGTTGCAAAACATTGAAGTGATGGACACTGATAATGGATCACATAGAAAACACTCAAGTAGCATTGGCTTTTATTATAATTATGAATTATTATCTATATAACTTCTAAGTGCTTGGTACAAAATAATTGGCTGAATGCATGAGAATTCACTGCAAATTCCTACTACTGTCATAAACTTTTAGAATTACTCAACGAAAATATTCCTTTCTGCTCCAGGGGCACTTTAGATGAATAAATGTGACTGACTTCACCACCCCCATCTTTGATCTCCTGCACCGTCAGTTCTTTCTCTGCATGACATGTAGCAATGCCGGTCCCAGCAGTTCTGGAAGGTTCTGCTCCTTGTGCACATGACATTCCAGATACTCGCCAAGAATGCTTGTTTCTCTGCTATCCAAATCCAGCACGCACATCTTTCCCCCTACCCAGGCTTTCTGTCGGGGCCTCAAGCTGTGGCATGTGAGACCATTTCTTTCCTCTTCAGTTCTATTGTGATGGGTGCCTAAAATTGAGCACTGAAAGCAACTATTAAAGGATTAAACTGAGTAAACTCAATGCTTCCTCCAGATAACAGATTTTTTAAGGGAAAAGATGTGGAGGAGGGAGATGTCGCTGTGACCCTAAACCTTTCCCTGGTTTCTCTATGACAGCCTCTTTCTAGCAGCCAGCCTCAGAGCTTGAGGCAGGCTTGAACATCTATAGCTCCCACTATGACTTGGGGAAGGGAGGGGTAGATAAAACCAAATGCAAATCACTAATCAAATGTTCTGAAAGAAAAGAAAATAAAGAAATGTATTGTGCTTTTTCCTCTGAGAAGAAAACAAATATGACATGGCACACAAATAAGCCAATTATTAAATCCTTAGGTTTGAAAGCCAGAAGGCCTCTCTAGCCTGACTATTTAGCTTTGTTCTTACATGTCTGGCACTACTCATTTTCCTGTAACAAATAAGGAAAACTGAAAATAACAAAGAGTACCCTTAATCATGTTTGTGCTCTGAAAAAAAAATCTCCTTGAAATACAAGCTTTTGATTACAATGTGCCCTTACAAACCACCACTTGTTGCCAATAGCTGAATATTTTTCTTATCAAAAAAGTACTGAGGCTTAGGGATTATTCCCTTGCTCTTACTTCCAATTTCCTTCTCTTCCTCTAGCTTTGGAATTTGAAATCCGAGAGTGGCAAGAAATTATACTTCCTCCCAGTTTCTAACTTCAAAGTAGGTTAAAAAAATCAAGTCTTGGAGAACTACAAAACTGGTGCATAGCTAGAGATTTATTTTAAAAAACTAGAACGTAGGTATTATAACTTGATCTATCATAAAAGGATGCCAAATAGCATTTTGTTCATTTGTTCCGTAAGACTTACAAGGCATACAAACAATCCCAATTATTCACTCTAAATATATATTTGTTATAAAGCATTATTTTTGCAAAGCTGCTGGATAATATAGAGTATTAATGCTGGATATAAACACACACATGCAAACATACTATGACATTGGTTATATCACCCATATTTTCCCATAATGTTCTAGGCTTCCTTGTTTAAATAATAGCAGTCTTATACAGAAATGTAGAAATCTAGCCATATACTGCATTTTAGCAGCATCTCTGACAAAAGTACACAAAAGAGGGGATATAAATGAAGGATTATTTTGTAGTGAAAAAAATATCTGTATATACAAAATAGCATAAATATACAGCTACTTTCTCTTAGTTCATTGAGAAGATAGTTTTGAATTAATAGTGTTTAGACAAGACATATGTCTGCATCTTGTACTATGAGCAACTACTACAAAGGCAATAATATGCAATGTATTAATTATTGTAACTGTCCTGCTGACCTGTTTTGTAACTGTCTCATTGCTACTTCTTTCTCAATAAAATTAATATAAAAATAAAATATTTACCTTTGGGAAAAAATAGCATTCTGCCTCATATACTAATAAAAACTTCAACAACCCTTCTATTAGAATGTATCAGGGCCAGCCTGACACCTCAGCAGACCAAAGTGTCTGCTTAGGCAGAGCACAGAGATGGGGGTTCGATACCCAGGCCTACCATGCTGGCCCCGCCCGCAGGGTGCGTTGAGATGGTAATTGTGACTGGGAGTGAAGGTGACACTGTAATCGCAGCACTTTGGAGGTTGTAAACAGAAGGATCACTAAGAGTCCCATCTCTGTAGCAAGACCCTGTAAACCCATAGACCCTGTCCTAAATACAGAAGAAAAAAATTTATCCACCATTTTTCTTTTATATATATATATTGTATAGAAAAGAATCCCTTCTTATTTTTACAGCAAATTCTCAGAAACTTCATGGTTCCCTTTGCTAGAAGGTTCCCTAACCAAACCTCCTCTAGTTCCTGTCTCCTCTCTGCTGTGTGATACCTCTCGCTGCTGGCTGCCATGGGAGTAATGGGAACGGTCAGTGGAAAAGGACAGCAGCAAAATTTCATTACCTCTGGCTCCTTGGGACCCTCTTCCACTCAGGTACTTGTTTTTAATACAAACATTTCTTCCTTCTGCCTTGCTATCCCTGTCGCTGTGATCTTATCTTCTTTTTTTGTTGGTCTTTATTTCTTATGTAGTCACTCAAAATCTTACATGGAAGATTCTCCCAAAGTCAGATGACCTTGATATTAGATGAATTTGGCAAAAGACTTTAGAATCCACATCTACACAAGCACGTTTCAAGTAATTGTTTCTACTTTTTGACTTTTTATATTTTAGGCAGTGGTGAGGACTGAACCCAGAGTCTTCATTCTGAGCTACATGCACAGCCCTTGTTTAATTTATGTTTTGGGATAGGGTCTCACTGAACTGTTGAGTTATGTCAGCTCTGCTGGAATCTGCCATCCTCCTGCCTCAGCCTACCAGAATGTTGAAGCAACAGGTGTGCACCATCATGCCTGACTAGTTTCACTTTTTAAGAATTTTTTTTCTTCTTATAACTTATTTTAAGACTTTTCATTGTACCTGATTATTCATCTTGACTTCTGATTGGAACAATTCTGATTGAACTTAAATTATAGTCAAATAAATTATCTATATTCTTACTCACTTTTGGCTCTCTCAGAAAAAAAAAGAAATAATGAGTATTGAGATGATCTCCCATGGCAACTGGTCATTTTCAATTGATTCCAGGTCAATGTGAAAATAAAACAGAAAGCCCTAAAAATCAGATCATCCTATTTATTGAACTACATTTGTTGGAGTTTATGTTTAATATGGGAATTAACATACGACCACACAAGATTGCAAATAATTAAAAAACAACTGCCTAGTTACAATTTATTTATTTCTATACCAAACAAGAAAATAGTCTGCAAGCAAATGAGCTTGAGATTAGATCGTAAAAGTCACAAAGTCTGTGAAACACATGAAAGGGACTGCTGTGAGCTGGCTCAATCTCAGTCTCAGGACAGGCAAAGCAAGAACAAATATTAACAACATTTTGTTTTTACATTGAAGTCGGAAGAATCAATTCAAATTAAATAAAGCAAATATGGATTGAAAGCCTGCTGTGTGCAAGGGAATGTGCTAAACACCATGAAAGATGAAAATAAATGACAATATCTAGCTCTTATAAACCCAAATCCAGCAGTCTTTTGAATATGTTAGAAAGAATGGCTCTGTCTTTTTTAGAACTTTAAATGAAAAGCTCTTGAAGTTTCTACCAAAGAGACTATCATTTCACTCCTTCATTATTTATCTCTAAAATTCAGTATACCAGAATTATAGCGGATTTGAGTTCACTGGATTCGCTTCCTGGCTATAAAAGATTTTCAAGTTTTATAGTGAATTTAGGCAGTAGTCACCATATCTATGAGTCTGAGAAAGGTTTTCAAACTCTCAGTATGAGTGAATAGCTTTTGCTTCTCAGCATATATGCTGGCAAAGTGTGTGCATAATCTTTGATTTTCAATATGATGATCAGTGTCTGTTTTCTGTACTTTAAATATCTTCTGCTCTATGGGAAACATTAAAAATGTTTTAAAATATGTTATTAAAAATATTCACAGCTGAGCTAATAAAGAAATAAGGAAGATCTCCATAGGTCAATGCTAAGCCAAGGAACACTTAGAATACAATGAATAAACCAGCCCTAAATTTTGGATATACTAAGAACATTTACTGATTCAAAACCCTAGAATGTGAGGTTTTTAGAGATAGATAGGCCCAGCCCTGGACAACAGTATTCACATAAAGCCAAGATTCCCAGAGAGCTGCAATATAGTGTTCCACTCCACTCTAGCACAGTGAAAGGGAAGATTTCCCATTATAAAGGCAGTTGGCAGAGCAATTCCTTTTATTGGTCTTGGCTATAGACTGAGGAGGGTGGGAAAGAGAGGGATTTTTGATGAAAAAAATAAAAAATATCCAACTGAGAAAGGATACTATACAGAGAATGTTTTATTTCTTGGCTGGAATGGAAAACATGATGGTAATTTCTATATAATTCTTACATTATCCTATATGTTTCTAATATCTTCAAATTAAAATGTAGCCTGTAACAAATAAAATCAAAAAATTTACTTTTAGGTTAAAAAGCTTGTTAAGAACAGTTAATTAGTGAGAGTAAAGATTAAAATGCTAAACTTTCAACCCCAAATCCATTGTTTTTTTTCTATGCTTGTTAAAACTAATATTTTTGCTGAAAAATATCTACAAATTTTATGTTTTATTTTGATATGTTCTGGATTCAGTCTAAAGAGGAAATCACTTCTAAGAGACCTTGCTAGAGACTGACCACTACTCTCCAAGTTTTCAAATAGTTCCAACTTTAGGTCATCTGCTTTTATACAATTTTCAAAGCAGTATCCATCCTGGATCTCAAGATTAGAAAAGCCTCCAACAAATGGTTCTTTGACGTTGGTGTAAAATTTACTGCCAGATCCATGTTTCCTTTGACCATTCAGTTTGCCCTGACCTTGCTCATTTATGAATTCTTAGATGTCTTTGGTGTATCCTAATCTCTTAGCCACTTAGTTCTATTTTTACAATTCTTAGTGATGCAGCTAATCCTTCAGTAAAACCCAAAGGTCTCAAAGGAGTGATTCATTTTGCAGTCATTGCATTGCCAGAGCACGAAGAGATGCTATCATCTGGCCTAAATCAGCCTCATTGCACCTCAGGTAACTGTTATAACCAAGTGACTTGTCCAACATAACAGGGTACCTGTCAGATCACCAGCAGAGAGCAGATGGTACAACCCAAATAGGATAATTCAAGGACAGTTTATTCATAGAAGAACCATGTGGAAGGGACATTAGGAAATTACAGATCATAATGTCGTGCTTTAAAGGTAACAACACTTGAATTGTGACCACTCCTGTGCAAAGAGTGAGAGGAGCAAGCTGTGATGAAGGTACACTGAGAGGAACAAAGATTTTCAGTGAAGGTACTCATCCAGCCCCAAAGAGAGGGATCAGGAAGAAAGAAACGTTCCAGTCTCACTGTCCTATAAGCACTTGGGATGTTCCCACTGGCCAAAACCCATTTATAGACTTCAAGAAAAAAAATCTATCAATAAACTCCATAATAGTCTGTCTTCTGGTGCAAAGGGAGTGTTTTAGACGGAAAAAGAATTGATACGTAGAACATAGGACTTGGCTAGAATCAGGAATTTTTAAACTTCAAGTCTACTTTTAAGCAGAACATTATTCTACTTCCCCCAAGCATGTCTAATGAATTTGTTTGACTGAACAAAACTTTCCAAACAAGAAGGCAGATCTGGGCACCTGATGAGTCAGAGCCCTCTGAGGTGAGCCTCCAAAGCCTCCTACTTTCTGAATTGGAATCAGACCCAAAAGCTGTACTCAGAAGCAGATGAATGGCAGTATAGCATGCAGAGTTCAGAGGGTGGGATGTTCCAAACACCCAGAAGCACTGGGCATGCTCTTTTGCTAAACAGTGACGCAGCCCAGCATATGGTAGACTGGATACTCTGCAAAGTATGGGACCACAGCCAAGACAGATTGTCTTAGTTACTCTTCTCTTGTTGCTGGGACAAATACCCAACACTCAAATGAAGGAAGGAAAGATTTATTTAGCTCATAGTTACTGGAAGTTTCAGTCCATATTCAAGATTGCTCCAAGGCAGAGTGACTCAAGGCAGAGAACAATCTTTCATGGTGGATACAAAGAGCAAGAGCACAAAAGGAGGTGTAGCAGCAGCTTAGGCAGCTGGCCCCTCTTCTCCTCCTTACATTGAAATGCAAATTATCTGATGAAGGGCAGGTACAGCATCTGCACCCACAATAATCAATCATAAACTCCAGAAGCATCCCCAAGACTGTATGAGGCTTTGGGGGAACAACTATACACAAACCATAACACAGATCTGGTCTGATTTAAAGGAGAAATGCTGGTGTTCAGAATTTAGAAGTTAACTCTGTCAAATCTCTTTCCTAGAAGAAGAGATCTGGCAGGTTAAAAAGTAGGAAGAACTATGATGATCGTTTCCTCATGCTTATGACCTCCCCTGTACAATTAGATACGGAGCTGAACTTTGGAAGGCAAAAGTAGATGCACACCTATTTCTGTGCTTGAAGACAGTTATTTATCTTAACCTTCACTGCAGCAGGGTCAGAGATCATGAAATAAAGAAGTCACCTCTAATGAGGAGGGATAAACACTCCTTAATCCAATATTACAGTGCTACTGACCAGGACCAATCATCAACCTGAAAACAGTTACATTCATGGACCATATCAACAACTATAAAGGGGACAATTCACGATAGCCTAGTCCATGTCTCTTTTGTTCCCCCTTAAACTTCAACTAACACTAACAGTTCTATTTATCTGTAGACATGCCATGCTGTGCTATGACAATCAAGGAAAAATGTGAAATGGCACAGGGCTCTCGGGGTACCACAATGACTGTTTTATCCATTGTGCAGTAAGAGTCCCAAGGGGGGAAAAATCCATTTCTGCCCCTGAGGAAAGTTATTCTTCTGTGGACTATTTCTAAGGCTAATGCCTTCTTTACAAAGAGTCCCCTCTGTAGTTGGGAAGGAAGGTGGTGATACATATTTTCTAAGGAGCACCTCCTGTTTTCCCAAATCAGCCTCCTCTTTCATATCCCAGCAACTAGATTCTGAAAACAAATGCTGAAATTTCGTTCAATACCAGAGTGGGGATCGGGATGCTGTTTGGTCAGGAGTATTAAAAACAGGCACTACCTTATCTTTTCATCTATGCAGGAAGTCCAAAAGATAGAGCCAAGGACAAGAGAATCACTAAGAGGATACATACAATCAGGCCTCTGAGACCTTTTTGGAGAAATCCCACGGAGAGAGAGAAGAAATGATTTCGGTCCAGAATAACATATCAGCATTAAATACGCTGTTATTAGCAGCTAGTTGTAGCAAATAAGCATACCAACCTTTTCCCTGATAATTAATAAAGGATTGCCATCAAAAGGTGTCAGGCGCAGATCTATGCTATACCGATCTGGAAAGATGGGACTTTTCAAGGCAGCAGAGGTACTTGGGTGAGGCTACTGTGGGAACCTGCTGCGAGTAGCGAGGTGAAATTATCTCCCCTGAGAACTCGCTCAGCACACACTATGACCCAGCTAAGTAGTGTAAGCAGGCTTTTGGGGAAAAGGTGGACAAGATAGGAAAGGAAAAAATCCTCAGATGTTATTCTGTCTCACTGTTCACGAGCAGTATGGAATTATCTATGCATTCGTTCTTAGAATTTAGAAGGCATATTGAAATGTCTGAAATTAGGTCCAGTCAAATAATTCAATGACAGACATAATTGCTTATTCATTAACAGGGAAAAAAATTGTCCAAGATGGTAGAATATTCTTTTTCAAGCTGAAATCAAGGTTCATGGCATATATTTCCAGAACATTTGATATTTGATGGAAGAAGAAAAGATTGTCTTAATCTACAAAGTACACTCTCACATGTACATACACACAGATGCTTGAAGATAAAAAGGGCAAAATTTCTTCTACATAATTCTATGAGAGACAAGATCTGCACTAATGGTGGTTGGACAGGATATTATGTGGGCTTTTAGTGCTATGGTCATCCACTAGGTAAATAATTATTGAATCTTTGATATAATTCAGCTATAAAAAAACACCTGTAAATATAATTTCATGTATGCACCTTGTACAATACCAAAACGTTATGAAAACAGTTTGCAATGTATTAATTCATCGACTCTGTATGGTTAAGGTGTCTTGAAACTGTCTGATTGACATTTGTATTTTAATAAAATAAAAATAAATCGAAAAAAAAAAGATAAAAAAAAGGGCAAAATTTGGTTTTGTCTTTGCATTTTATGTGGAACATGAAGCTACCAAGACTTTTCTCCCTTGTGACATGATTCTTTGAATGACACAAAGATTCACAAGATGAGTAGGCTGCTCTTCACATACAGCTTCTGCAAATACTTGAGTGGAAAATTCTGAGGAGCTCAGGTGATGTACAGCACTATGTGAAAATGAAGAGAAAGGAATTACATAGAGAACTTACCATTTTTAACAAACATAGAAATGGAAGGTGAACAAGTAAGCCAAAATCCTAATTCTTATGCTAATTTGTTGGGAGTGCAAACCTTACTTAGTATGTCATATGTGTCTGGGAATAGCCTAGCACTCAGCATAGCTCCTGAATAACCTCACTTGCAAATTCTCCAGTTTATGAATTAGACTTAGAGACCCTAAGGTGGAAGTAATATCTTGCCTTTTCCTTCCTTTCATTCTTGCTGCACTGATTTCCCACACTAGCTACCAACTGGCAACACATTCACTTATAAACCACTCTGACCATTTGCTACTCCAACAGTAGTAATGAATTATCTTTTTTTTTTTTCTCGGCAATATGATCCCAAGCTGTTCTGTCATTTCCTATGACTCACAACTAAGTAGTGAGCTATAGTACATCATAAGGTTCCCCTATTCATTGCAAAAGTCACCCTGCAAAGTGAAATCAATAGGATGCAAAAGAGGAGCTATGGTTATATATCCAGTAACAAAGAGTTGTCTATTCTGCCACTCTTTTCAGGTGACGGAGGCCACACCCTGAGGATGATAGATAATGGCTTTTACTTTATATTATCACTAGATCCCTCTTGTCATTATGTGTAGATTAGAGACATGAATATCAGATGCTCAACAGAAGCAGGGGTGGGAAGAAGAGATGAACTCTGTTGAACTTTCGAGAGAAAATACAGAAAAATGTAGCCAGCAGTGAAATCCTTTATTTCTCATTCCCACTCAGGATTTTATGCTGAAAATCATGCCATACAGACAAACCTCTGACATCATTAATTATAAGTACTCAAAAAAATTAAAAATGACCTTATAAAGTATCATACAATAAATTGTTATTTAGAAAAAATTCCTAGAATATTGGAATCAAAGAGTTAATGGAACATTTAAAAGATTTCCTTTTACATGAGAATTTTTTTCTAGTGAAAGATAAATATATCATGCTTTAGCAAATTTTAGTGATGCTAAGACATAATTCGAGATTTTTAAAAATAGAAGATAGTGCTTCCCATCCCAGGCCATGTAACTTCTTAATTAATTTTTATTTTTTAATTTTTTTTTGACAGAAACGGGGATTGAACTCAGGACCTTAAACTTGCCAGGGAAGCACTTATTCTATTGAACCATCTCCCCAGCCCCTCATGCCATGTAATTTTTTTTAATGAGTTGTCAAGTATAGCAAGACAAAATCCACTTATTTCTTGTACAATCTGATTGTTCACAAAATCATTCTATATCAACAACCATACTAAGGAGAATAATCTAGAAATTGATTGCTGAGTTTAACTACTTCATAGATATATGATAACAGATTAAATTCCCTAATCTCTTTATATATCTTTTTTTAGCTATAAATGAAGACAGTACCAAAGAACAACCATAACTAGTAGATCGCTGCTAGAATTAGATAAAAAAAACACATGGAAAGAGTTTGACAGTGCTAGGGCTGGGAGATAGCTCAGTAGAATAAGTGCTTCCCTGACAAGTGCAAGGGCTTGACTTGAATGCCCAGTTCCTCAAAAAAAACAAAAAAAAAAAAAAAAACAAAAAAGAATTTAACAGAGCTGAAATGACAAATAATCATGCTTAAGGCTACTACAAAAAGTTATTTCTCTAAAATTCGTAGCAAGATCCTTGATTAGCTAAATAATTGCTTGTTAGAGTTATGCATATTTCCTTTGTTCTCTTTTGTTCAATTATCACTTTTAATTTTAATTATTTTGGGTCTGTTGTGGTGTTTTTGCTATAATATGCCTCAAATATTTTCGAAAACCACATGGGTATAAAGTAAATAAGAGTAAATACCATGAGAGTACCTATATAAAGCATCATTTCTAAGTTGAAAGTATACGACTTTTGACAAAATTTTTTTCCTTGACAGAATGAGAAACTAAATTAATCCCTCTAATGAAATTCACAGTATTTTATGAATATATTACATTATGAAAGAGAAAATATGAATCAGTAACATAATTGTCTAACTCAAGAAACTGAAAGAATAAAAAGAAATTGAACTCATGTCTTGTGCTCTGTAAATAATGGCTAGAAGATAAAGAAGGGAAAATGGAGAGACACTGGACAGAAAGTACATAATTTCAGTTGTGTTATCTACACGGGGACTAAACAGTGCAATGTGTATGTGTCTAGCAACATAGTATTGTATATTTGAAATTTATCAAAAGAGTAGGACAAATATTCCTGCTACAAAAAAAAGAAATGAAAGGAAAAATGGTATGTGAGATGATTTGTATGCTAGTTAGTTTGATTAAGTAATCATTTCATAAAACATTATACATATATCAAAATATTAAATTGTATACTTTAAATACATACATTTTTTATTTCTCAATATATTCCAGTAATGGTGGAAAAATCAAAGCCAAATAAAGGAGCCATAATGATAACAATAGAAACTTATTAAACAGAATAATAAGTCAACAAAATCAATATATATATATTTCTCTAGGAAAATAGATTGCTCTGCAATCTATAAAAAACTGATCAGCAAAAAAGTGAATATAAAAATAATTATAGAAACTAAGAGATGGTCATAATTGACAGTGTGGTAGAGTTTTAAGAAAATTCTATGAACGACTTTATGCTAAGCCATTTGAAAGCCTTAGTGTTTTAAAAAGTTAAAATTATTGAAAATGATATGTTAGAAATAGAAAAATCCAAAAGACTTTTAATAATTAAATATAAAAAGGAATCCTTCAAAAATCTCTCCAAAGTGACAAACACAATATTTAGACCTGATATGTTGAAAACATTATCTTCCAAGACATCAAAGAACCCATAGCCTCGTAATTTATTTAAATTTTTCTGGGAAAAGTGGGAAAAATTAAAGTAACAAATCAAGGTCTTATAACATTTATGCCAAGAATGTGAGAGTAATTTAAAATTAGAAAATCTGTTTACATTGTTCACCACATTAACAGATAAGAAAGGAAAATAGCTAGCACACAAAGGAGGAAAAGGAGTACACATATTGGAAAGCAAAAGAGCTCACTATTATTCACAGAAGAACCAGCTATGAACTACTGGGAAGCAAATCTATGAGAAGGAATTCAATGAATACTATTCCCATACTTTAATGAATAAGACCTGAATAAATGAAGAGAAGAATGATTCTGGAAGATGGAAAGAGTCAGTATCACAATGATGACAATTTCCCCCTAATTTATATCAATTAATAGAATTCCTCAGTCCAGTGATACCATAAAGGAATGATATTTTGAGCTAATTTGTTGGCCAAGAGTTTGAAGTAGCATTTAGAAAAGACATTTGGGCTCCCATGACACTGAAGGCACAGGACAATAGTCTTAGTCTACTTGAACCCAACACACAATTACCATTTTGCACTTTTCCTAAATCGTGTGATGAATACCTCTAGTCTCTCTTTTTATTTCAAAATGACAATTTCTTCATTTTTATCTCTAGCTTAATTTCAATCTTCAATAAAATTATAGCAATTTTTGGTAGAAGCTGATAAGTATATTAAAATGTATACAGAACTGCAATGAGCTAAAATAACTAAACCAGTGCTTTACCTAAAAAGTGGGGGCATGTTTTCACTTGATTTCAACATTTCCTGCAAACACTTATCCATATGTTTTATTAGTGAAAGAAGAGGCAAATAAATCATTAGTATATGATGGCGAATATTGTACTGGATGCATTCATTTGTACTTAATTGATTTCTGATTAGAAGCCAAGACAATGTAATGAATGATGGTAAAATCTTCCTAAGTATACTGAACCAATTGGATATCCTTATGAAAAAAACAATACTCCATGCACATGCAAAAATATTAACTCAAAACTGTAAGCCCTAAAGAAACCCATTCTGATGTTAAAATGAGAAAAATGATCTTTGTGCTCATTGTATTTTAAATATATCTTAAAACATGAAATTGTAAACATAACTAAAAAATTGATAAATTGTACTCATGCACATATAAATGTTCACATTTTGACAGCATTCATTAATAAAAAAATAAAAAGTCAAGTTACTTGATGAAAAAAATGTATGAACATCCATAAAACAAAACACTATATTTAAGATTTTAAAATTATTTTTTTTACTTTCCATATTTAGAAGACAAACAGCTCAAGTTTTTAAAGTGGGCAAAAGAGAGACATCTGACAAAGGAAGATGCATCAGCAAACAGTAACAAAATGCAAAAGGTACATATGACATCATGGATCATGACAAAATGCAAGTCAAAGGTTGGGGAAATAGCTCAGTGGCATAGTTGCCCACCTGGCAAGCATAAGGGTCCTGAGTTTGATCCTTGGTACCAAAAAAAAAAAAAGCAAGCAGGTACCATAAAATAACACTACTATGTAGCTACTTAGTATTATTCAAATTAGAAAAACTGCTCATATCAAATTTTTATAAGGTGGAATGGCTAGAACTCTCATAAACTGCTGCTAGACTGTGTAAATGTAAATGTTAAACTTTGACAAATTTTCATAATGCCAAGTATACACCTACCAAATAACCCAGGCATTCTACTTCTAGATATTTAACCAATGAAAACAAAATCTGTGCATGGATATTTGCGCCACCTGTCTATGTAGTGCCTGAAGTCTGGAAACAACTAGAAGGCCTACTAGTAGAGTGAATCTATGACAAATTTTGGTTTATCAAACATCAAAATTCTGCTACACAAGAAATGATAAACGTGAAAATGGATAAATCTCATAATAATTACACTGAGTAAAAATACTCAAGCTGATTGAAATATTCTGTAGCACTAGTGTATTTTTAACCTCCTATATGTTCACAGTACATGAAGTTTACACTTATATTAGGAAGTAAAGATATGTACTTAATGCATTTTCATCCTTCTAATTATTTCCCTTCTTCTCCCCTCCACAACCAAAGCTATGTCGTTTTTCTCACACATTTTACTTGAATGGATCATGGCTTAAACAAGGCCATTTTTTTCTGGTTTTATGATCACTGCTGCTTCTGGCACACAAGAATATTTATTTTATTTCATTTCATTTTTGTAAGCTTAGATATGTATTCAAACCACTTTCTCTAGGTGTTCTTTACCTGTTAAAGTTGATATGTTGAAGCCCTTAAGCTCCAAGATCTCAGAATGGAACTATATTTGAAAATAAGATTCTTAAAGAGATAATCATGTCAAACTGGGACCTTTAGAGAAGGTCTAATCTAATTTTAGTAGGGTTCTTCTCAGAGAAGAAAAGTTAGACACATGAAAGGATACCAGGGGCACTTGTGCAGTAGCAAAGCCCATATGAACATGGTAAGCTCATCAGCAAGCCAAGGGCAGAAATGTCAGAAAAAAACAATCACTATAATCTTGTATTTCCATCCTCAAAAATGGTGATGAAATGAATTTCAGTTTTAAACCACTCTTCCTCTTTGGTTATGGTGACCTTGCAAACTAATGCAGAGTTTGAACATAAGAGTTGTCAACTGGGGCTGAGGAATTAGCTCAGTGGCATAGATACCTGCCTGGAAGGCATGAAGTCCTGAATGCAATCCCCAGTACCAAAAGAAGAAAAAGGAAACAAAAATTGTCAGTCCAGTAACTTTAATCTTCACAAAACAATTCACGCATCCTCTGTTTCCTCCCAACCTATAAAATTTAGAATATTTTGTATACAAAGTAAATGTGTTATTAAAGTTTCAAGTACTAGTCAAATAAATATACATTCCAGCCCTTTTAAAATTTTGTGTTCAAACCCTCAGTACTACAAAACAATAGATAGGAAAGAAAAGTAGTTCAAAATTGATTTTACAGTAAGATAAATGGGTTGGAATAAAACAACTCTCAGTTTTATCCATACAATATTTCATAAATTCCTTGAGTTCAGAATATTTCAAGAGGCAGAAGTAGCAAGGCTTTCATGTTCATAGGGAGCTAAGAGTGCTCAGCTAGTCTAGCTTCCTATATCTCAGTATCCTCGGGCTGTGCCACGCAGCCTAAATGTTGGAGGTCCCTAATGTTTAGGGGGAAATGCTGTCATGTACCTGTGTCATGAATGGCAAACACTGAAACAGAATGCTGTCCAGTGAAGATTTATTCCACCCACAGAAGCTATTTTTCCATTGTCTCCATTCTATCAGTGCTTGTTTCAAAAAGACAAATTCATCTTTCAATGAAGGGAAAAGCCAATGAAAGCAAAAACTAAGACAGCAGCAACAACAATACTGAGGGGGAAAGGACAATTTTAGAATCTGGAGATAGTCTACAACAGACAAAGTAGGCTTCTGAGGGAAGAAAGGGCAAAATTGATGGTGCTGTTATACCATGCAACTTTAGTAATATACGTGGCCCAACTGAATTTAAAGGATCAACTAAGGAGGACCATATGCCAAATAATTTACAGAAAATACGATGGACATGTATCTTACAGGACTGGAATTTTTATGCTGCAGAATTAAGGTTCTAAAACACCTGGAATATGACTGTGTGTAAACATGATTTCTAGTAATAGGAGAAAGCACATGTTAGCCTGCTGGGAATGAGGCTGAGAATATGGGAGTGCTCTGGAAAAATAAATGTCCTTAAAAATAAGGTGATGTAAGGAAGGGGAGAAAAGGGGATGGGAATAAAGGAGCTCATCCCTAAGTTTTCTGTAAGCAGTAAAACTATTTATACTCAAAACCAAAAACCCATAAAAAAATATTTGAAGAAACAGATAAATTACAATTATAAATTATTTATTTTTTCTTATTCAACACCAATTAATTACAGATATCTTGTGATAATTTACAAAAACCAGTTTCTCATGTCCTTTGATGCCTTTGGAAAAGTTGATTTATACATTGAAGGAAAGAAATGTCACAGATGGGCTTAATGCTACACTGAAAAAGAATTTGCCAATTCAGTAAAACAAAAAACATACTGCAGAGTGCGTTGTCTGAAACTGAATCCCAGCTTTGCCGCTCGGTAGCTGTACAAGCCGTAGCAAGATGCTCAGTGTCCCATTTATGTCACAGTAGTAATTGTAGTGCTTACCTCTCAGAGTTTTTATGAATTAAATGAATTACATTTGTAAAGAACAACAAATTTTGGCAAATGATAAGCATCTTGCAGCTACTTATAAACAAAGTAAATATGTACAGAATTAATTTGCTTTCTAAGAGAGAATAATGAACACAAAAAATGTTTGCTGAAGTAAAGGAAATTAAATAATTGCTTTGAACTCTGGAAAGATTGGACTATAAATCAAACCAAAGTACAAAATCATGAAGAACTAGGCTGTCAATAATTTTCCAGGGTTAAATATGGAAACAACACTAACTCAATTTATTGCAAATAGGTGCAGTTTGAAGTGGCAGAAAATTCCACATCTCCTGCTATCCTGGCTTTGGGTAGCAGGAAAGTTTTAGGATGACACAGAAAGCTCTGCAAGCATAGTTGGATTTTCACTTGCCTCTCTGTTTGGACTTCATTTGTCCAGACATAATGAGTTAAAGAAACTCCTTGACTTGGCATGTGCTGAGTGTAAGGGAAATTGCTCAATTGTTTTGTTTTGTGTTGTCTTTCTGACACAGGATCTCACTGTGCAGGTCAGGCTGGCCTTGAGTTCATTTTGTAGCTCAGGCTGGTCTCAGACTCACAGTGATCCTCCTGGCTCAGCCTCCCAAGTACTGGGATTAGAAGCATGTGAAACCATACCTTGTCCCAATTCACTCACTTGTTCTTTGTTTTTTTCCTGGGCACTCAGGGGACCACTGGGACATGGGACTGTCCCCATCTCAGTATATAAATTATCCAAAAGTTTTTTGAGAAATGAGACATAAAACCATATTCAAAAACATTTCCAAGTAAAAAGATAATAGTTAAATTACAATGAAGAAAAAAATAGAGTTCTGTGCCCAGAGGCCATCAAGATATGGTCACCTGTTCCTTACAAGATTGACTTCAGGAACATCTATTTTTCCCAGCTGGGAACTGACCAATTTGTTGTCAACTAAAGGAGATTTGAAGAAATCGTCTACCTTGGAAACCCATAAAGGAATGCTGTCACTGTTTGATGGGCAAGAGTCACTTGGAAGTTATATGAAAACCTCAGAATTAGAGAGGAGTCATTGCAATTCTTCAGATGGAGGCCATCAATGTATATCCAGGTAGGAGGTTTCATCTCTCAATGAGCATGCTTAAATTCCAAGCACCAGTGAAAGAAAGGATAGGGTAGGAGAAGGTAAGGCAGGAGAGGAGAGGAGAAGGCAGGGGAGAAGAGAGGAGAGGAGAGGGGAGAAGAGAGGAGAGGAGAGGGAGGAGGAGAGGAGAAGGCACAGGAGAGGAGAGCAGAGGAGAGGAGAGGAGAGGAGAGGAGAGGAGATGAGATGAGAGGAGAGGAGGGCAAGGGATGCAGAACATAAGGGAGAGAGGGAGGGAGGTTAGTGAAGTTGTCTCTTGATTATTTGACAGGATCTTAAAATTTTAGTGATAAACTGCAAGTCATTTCTCAAATTTCTGCTCTTCCAGAAATTACTTTAAAACTGTCTCTTCCTCAGTACAATAAAAGAGCAGAGTTCCAAGAAGGAAGACACACTGTGTGCAGGGCCTGGGCACCCAGTAGAATACACCATTGTCAGTGTTATTTGCTGAGTAAACAAAGAGGGGCAAGACAATCAGTTTATTTTGGTATGATGGCACACCTAATAGACGAAAAGAAAAACACTATAGATAGTAAACTGTTTTGCCCGTAGTAGTTAGCCATGCACTACTGGTTTTCTTGGTACTTTTATTGAACTGATACATTCACAGCTTGAATTAACTGATGCATTGGTTATTTTCCTATAAGAGGACAGAGATCACATATTTTTGTCTACATCTCACTCTGGCTTCCAGTACTTTGTTTTTAGCCTAGATCCTTTTACTCATAGTTGTCATTAAGTTTATCGCTACAGTTCAGATATACATAACAACCACTTTTCCATGTCAAAGTAGCTTGACCTTATTTTGCAGGGTCTCCAACAGCAACTCAGGGCTCACGCTGAAGTCAGACGTGCACTGTCCAGTCAGGCAGTGCTGAGGTGCCAAGAGGTGAGATGCAGGTAACAGCTGCCTTGTGTGCCTTCATGGTCTCTCTGCCACTGGAACCGGGTGAGGATGAGGACACACCACTGAGCCTTAGAACGCACTCCTTAAATGAAAATAATCACACCCAACACACTCCTCCTGGGAGTGTTATTTGATAGTAGGTATCCCAGCATGCCTCACCTGGAATGTGGCCCATACACATTCAGTGATACTCATGGTGTCTCTCTTGGCTTTCCCCCACCCACCAGGTACTTAAGTGCTGCTAAAGAAAAAAATAATAATATTAAAGAAATAAAGGCACTGACATTACTGTTCCCTAAGTATCTCTATTATAAAATGTCCCATTCAATCATTGCTGAAGCATTTCTTACACCCAGTCTGCACATTAAGACAGCCAGATTAATTTCTTAGTAACCTCTGAGAGCAATTCTATAGATTTTTCCATGTTTACTTGGGCACAGGAAAAACGAGACCTGAGCTCTTGGCGCTGAAATGTTTCTTCGATTACTGACTTACGAGGATGACCATAAAAAGTCAAATGCTAGGAGTGATCACAGCGGCATGAGCTCAGCCTTGCTCATCGCAGCTCATCACTTAGCGCCCTCACAGTGCACAGAAAAATTTGCTGCAGTGTCAAGTAAGTAATACATGAAAACCTGCAAATCAGTTCTTTCAGTGCACAAAAACAAACACATAAAATGATTCTGGATGCAATATGGCTTTTCCCCTTGTTTAATCATCCTACCCCAAGATCTTAGGGGTGGGAAGGAGAAAAGAATGGGTCACGTGTGCAGCTGTGATTTGATGAGATCTGATGGGGCCACTGAGATGGAGTATTTCAGCAAGGATGGCATGCGCCGTGTGAACACAGTCAGCAGCAGAGATGGAGCTGCCTGCTCCCAGGCCACTGCGTGAGGAAACAGAGGGCGCTTCTCAGGCAGCAGCGGGGAGCTCTGTGCCTAAAGACCCTTGGGGCTGTGGGCCAAAGGCGAGGAGCTGTGAGCCCTGATGCTCCTTTGCTTATTGGTTTCCTTTGGTGGCTTCTACTCTAGTTGCTCTATTTCAAAGCACCCTGCACTTGAGCTCTATTTGAGATGGCATCAATTCACTTGACTTCTCATTCACTTATTAATTTGCTCAGTAAATATATATTGAATACCTCCTATGTGCTAATCCCTGGACCAAGTTCTGGAGATACGACGGTGATCAAAAGATTCCTCTCTTTGGGATAATTGCAACTAGGACAGTAACAGAAATATCTGACCTACTTAAGCCTAGGGATCCAGTCTCAGTAACCAGATGGCAGCCGAGGTCTCACTTTCTACTCCTTCCTGCAGCTGTAAGTCTTCATGTGTGAAACATATGATGCCCTGTACCCACCCCTGTGACATGACAGCTTATAGAAGTAGAATGAGAACATGCCTGGTAGGATGGCTTCTAGACATCATATGTCTAAATTATTCATGAAAAAGTTAACCTTGAAAACTGCATAGAATGGCAGTGTGTGAAAAGAAAGAGGTAGGCACTATGCAAAAAAAAAAAAAAAAAAAAGAAGAAGCAGACTAATCAAGACCTGGACAAAAGTAAGCCTTGTGTAAATAAAGCAAATGCCTGCAGAGGACTCAGGTGCTTGTGTCTAGAGCTGCATTAGCATAATTGTGGAATACCAGGCAAAACAAAGTGGGACTGGCATTAACAGAAAGAAAATGGGTCTGATGTTTTGTTATAAGTAAAAACACAGCTTCATGGTTTGCTTCTTAATTTTAGTGCTACACACATTCAATCAAATTTTGAGCAGTATAAGAAAGATAAGGAGAACATTTAACATTACGTACAGTACCACCTTTGAAAGAAATCACATATGGGCATTTTGGCATGTAGGATTCTACACACAAACACACATGCATTCACATGTACAAACAAATCTATAGGTGAGTTTTTGAAAAGACTATGTGATTCAGGCTGGTCTTGAACTCACTATATGCATAGACCATATTGGTCTCAAACTCAGCAATCCTCCTGCCTCAGCTTCTGGAGTGCCAGGACTACATACATGAGCAAATAAAGCTTGCTACCTGTGGTCTTAAATGGTATTATACTGAAAACACTACTCATAACCTGCATTCATCATTTTGTATGATTTGAAAATTTCTCTATTTTTAATGAAGGTATGATTCCATTGTAATTTTTATAAAACTGGTACATGCCACTGTGTAGTAGTACCACAGTTCAAATGACCAATCCCACATTGATCAACATTACTTTCTAAGCCTTGGTTGTTATAAGCAATCTTCTGCCAAATATCCTTAGGAGTATGAGTGTAAGAAAAAGAGTGTATCTGCCTTTAAAACTGTTATGGTTTGTGTCTAGTTGTTCCTCCAAAGCCTCATGCAGTCATGGGGCAGCTTCTGGAGTTCGTGATTGATTCTTGATCCAAGGCTGGAATTATGGCTGTGAGTGCCCTGGAGCAAATACTGAGAATTGCACTGTAAGGAGGGGAGAGAGGCTAGCTGGTTGTTGAGCTGCTGCCATTCCCTTTGGTCTCTTGCTTTTTGCTGCCCTCACAAAAGGTTGCTCTCTGCTGCCACGCCACTCTGCCTGAGAGCCAGCCCAGTATTGCCTGAAACCTCCACTGACCTTGAGCTAAAAGCTTTCCTTCCTTAATGTTGGTGTCAGGTATGTTGTCCCCACAATGACAGAAAAGTAGCTGAGTCAGAATTTGGAATCAGGAGTGGGGTCATTTCTGGGATTACCTGACCATGTGGATTACAAGCTTTTGGGAATGGCTGATGGGAAGACATAGGAAAGGATCAGAGATGTCAGCTGTAAGAGAAGTGCTGGAACAAGCTTCAGTTGTTCTGTGTGGGAGATCCTGGTCAGAGCTCAGAATACCAGAAGTCTGATTGAAATCCTGCCTAGAAAGAGCAGGCTGGGGAGCTTTCTTCTGGGAAGAAGGACTGCGCTGATCATTAGACCTCAGATGAAGTATGTTATGGGTGGGCAGAAAGTTTGCCTGAATTTTGCTTGTGTGCTCATAATTTCTCTGAGACTTGGATTAATCTTGACAAACTAATTAATATGGCAAAAGAAATCTCAAGACAATCAAATATTGAGCCAATGGCAGGGCTATTGTTAGGGCTTTTAGTCAAATTTGTGTTGAGAATCAAGAGCAAAGACCCCTGCAGTATAATTTAAAATGTTGTGAATTTGGACAGAAATGAAGTTCCAATAAAGGTGTTGAATGCAAAGATAGAGCTGAGATAGTTTCCATTGCTGAAAAGGAACAAGAGAATGGAAAGGGTGGCCTAAGGGCACCCCTGAAGGTGGCAGGTCTCCACCCTTTGCAGCCTCAGAATTGCAAGAATGAGGTATTTTGCCTTGAGGGGAAAGCTGCAGAGCCCCATGTTCCAGTGGCCACATTAGGTTCCAGAATGGCACCAGCATGGAGAATTTATTCCTTGGAATATCGGTCAGAGTGCTCAGTGATCCAAGAACTTGACCCCTACAGCCAAGAAAAAAGAAACCCTGGCCACTGCTCAGCTAGCAGCAGACCTTGGCACCATCCATGTGGCATTGGAACTAGGTACAAGAAGAATGTGAGAGTTCTGAGGTTAAAAAGATCTCCACCTTGATTTTCAGAAGGCCTGGGAAGCCAAGCAGTATGGCCCTGAGAGGGCAGTGTGTGAAGCAGAGAGTAAGAAACTTAATGTGCAGTGGAAATGCCAGAAATTTGAAAAATTAAGAACATGGATCATCTAAGGGAAACTGCAAGAAGGGAAAAAAGCCAGCTGAATACAGAAGCCATGGGAGCTATCCCCAGGAGTGCCATAGGGGTGGAGGTATGTAAGTATTTTGGAGCTCATAACTCATCACAAATTGCTTCAGGTGTTCTACATGGAACTGTAGGATTTAATGTTTGCTATACTGGATTTTGGACTTTCTTTCATTCCAGTGTTTTTTTTCTTTTTTCCCGCAGCACAGGGGATTGAACCCAGCCCCTTGTGCTTGCCAGGCAAGTGCTTATTCTACTGAGCCATCTGCCCAGTGCTTTGTGTCCCCTTGTTTATACCTTTTGGAATAGTAAAGTTTATCTCGTACCACTGAATGTTGGAAGTGTTTAGCTATTCATTTGTACAGGGAGAGTCTGCCTTAGATTTTGGAGGAGACTGGAACCTCAGACTTTTCAGTAATGTTGAAACTGGAAGACTTCAGCAATTCTTAAGAGACAGACTCAAATGTCTTTTGAATAAAGGAGTGTGCATGAGTCTTTGGGGCCCAGGGGTGGAATGCTATCGTTTGTACATAGTTGCCCCTGAAAAGCCTCATGCAGTCATGGGGCAGTTTTTGGAATTTGTGACTGATTCTCGATCCAAGGTGAGGGATTACAAGTATGAATGCCCTGGGGCAGGTAATCTGCATTACAATGTTAGGAGGGGAGAGAGGCTAGCTAGCTGCCTGAGCTGCTGCCACCTCTTTGCTCTTTGTTCTTTGCCACCACTATGAAAGCCTGCTCTCTGCCATGTGGCTCTGACTTGGATCCAGCTGAGTGTGGACTGAAATCTCTACTGACCTTGAGCTAAATAAACCTTTCCTTCCTTCATTTTGGGTGTCAGGTATTTGTCCTAGCAGCAGAGAAGAGTAACTGAGACAAAAACCAAGATGAGTGTCTGGTTTTATCACCTGACAGCTGTAGTTCACTGGGTACAGCTCACATACCCCTGGGTAGCTGAAGTGTACAAGCAGAGGGATGTAGTGAGAAAAGCCCTGAAAGAGATAGTAAAGATTTTTAGTCAAATCTCAGATCTAACCTGAATAATTCTGAACAATTCCTCTGATCTATCCAACTCTGAATATTCTTTTATGTAAAAATATGCAGAAGATACTAAGTGAGGAAAAGGAGGGGAAGGCATTTTAGGTATGATAGGTCTTCCAAAAACAATAATCATATGAAGTTCACATATGAATATTTAGTGAAACTAATGATTCTACTGCAAAGTACATTTAAAAACATTGGGAAAAGGTCAGAAAATAGCACTGATGGAGACTAAAGATGTTGAGATTCTTATCAAAGTTTATCAGAGAAAAGAGTCTTTTCTCTCATGAAGAAGTGGGGCCCACCATTCTGGATCATGCTGATGACTCACTTTGAGGTCTCGTGACCTTCGATGCCATCACTGGATACTGTCTCTGTGCCCGAGGATCTGGAAAGACCACTCAGTATTAGTAGTTATTTAGGTTAGAAGGTTCTTGGTATATCCTCTAAGAAGGGGGGAAATATTAAAAGAGTAGCTAGAACTGGCCAGATATTCAGAAAGTACATTTCAAGTAAGATCTGCCAGCCATATCCATTCATATTGGTTAAACATCCTTTCTGAATAGATGGCTGATACCTGGTTTGGATTTTGTTCCTGTTCAATCCATAAATGTTAACCCTGAAAGTTGTTTTTATAATTATATAGCATAGCATTTTCTGATTTATGTGTCACTATAATTCAAGGAAATTAATATTGTTTAAAACAATGAAAATCTGTTACAAGGTAGGGGGTTGGGTTCAGATGTTGTATTTATTTACCATTTGTGATTTTTTGCAAGTTATTTAATATTTCTAAGTCTTGATTGTTTTGTCTCCAAACGGAAGTTGTTGGAGTAGTTAAGTTACTCCCACAGATTAGTTCTGCTAATAGATTGTAGCTTTGCTAGGCAGACTTTGCTACTTAACATGCTCAGTGATGTGCTGCTGTTGCTATTGGCTAAGTATTTGAAAAAAAATTTAAGCACCCAATTGTAACAACATCATCAGGTTTCTTATAATAAATTTCAATACTTCCAAGCCTCCAATATTACCCATTTGACAAGTACTCATAATCCTAAAAATCTAAGCACTTTTTAGGTGCATGACAAGTGAGTAGAGAGATCAAATGCAGAGCTTGCATGACTGTAAAAATAATTACTACATATATCAGTGTGCTGCTAGACAAAAGATGTAAGTCTACTTCATAATAGATTTTGCAAAACTCAAAATATTGAAAAATCAAAACAATTAATTGATAGGATTCAAACAAAACTCAGTTAATTAATTTAATTATGTTATCTTTTCAGATATTTAGTAGATTCAGGGGAAAAGTACATATTAAAAAGAAAGTAGCATCTTAAATATTTCTGAGTGCATTCTTCCATAAGTATCCTATATACTGGTCTATTTAAAAATCAGAGAGAGAGAGAGACAGACAGAGAGAGGAAGAGAGAGAGAGAATTTGAATTTCCAGTTTAAAAATTAGCTCCCATTGCTCCATTTTCCCTTTTAAAATTCTGTATTTGTTCCCTTTTATCATTTATTTAATATGCTTATCTTATAGAAATTTAAGGAGACAAATAAACTGGAGAATATCACCCTCTGTCTTCATAGAACTTATAATCTAAATGCAATGATAAGCCACTATACATGAAAGAGAAAAGTGAAATACTAAGACATCAGGTCTTTTGGAAAAGGGTATGGATTCAGGTAAGAACAATTTTGAAAAAGGCTCTGGCCTAATGACTTTTAATTGAAAAAAAGTGGGATGAAAATTTAGCAAATGAACACTGCAAATAAGTAAATGCATAGGAGAAGGCTGTGCAGAAAATATTAAGTATTTTAGTTCATGGTGTCAATTTTGTAATAACTGGTAGGCAGAGGAACTGGCTGGAGATAACCTCGCAGAAGGGACATCTGAGGAGCAACTGCTATGCTGGAAGGAAGCGTGAGCGTGGGCATCAGAGTGTGCCTGATTCAGGCCCAAGGTACATTAAACTCGCATGTGCTGACGTTCTTGGCGAGGTCAAGAAATAGAGGCTGATGTGGATGAACCCAACTGGTACAAGAAAGACAGAGAGACAGGATGGAATAGAGCAGAGAATTCGGCCAGAGAATCACATTAGTTTTATTTCTTTATCTATTTAGTACATGGTCCACAGGGTCTCATTACACAGAGTGGACTCATAGTGAGCCTCCTGTCTTCAGCCCCCCCAAGCACTGGGATTACAGGCGTGCACCACCATGTCCAGTCTCAATGCCTGTCTTAGAGCTCCCCGGGTGGGGCTGGCATGGCATGCAGGGGATTGAACCCTAGTCCCTGTGCCTGCCTACACAGGTGCTTTAATCTGCTAAGCTATTTGACTGGCCCGAGACATCATATTTGTTAGATACTGTGAAAGAATTTGGACTTTACTCAAGTGTTACAGGGAGCCCCTGAAGAGACTGGATCAGAACTATACCATAAGTTCATTACTTTTCAAAAGTCAGATTTGCCTTAGTGGGGACTGGATTATGAGGAGACAGGTATAGCATAACAAAGGTTATTGGCTACCAGTGTGTGATAGACATAGCAAGCTACTGACCAAAATCCAGTGTTTTCTTTCTATACACAAGCTTATAACATCCTAGTGGGCCTCTTTTGCAGCTACATATAGTGATTCTTATGGAATATGAGGAAAGTAATTATGCATTCTTTTTCTTTTTTTTGGGAAAAATTCTCAGCCAAAAATTAGAAAAAATAAAAATAAAAATAAAATAAGCTGGTCTTCAGTTTGTTCTGCCTTGAGGCATCTGGGCAGGTGGTCACTAAATAAATGGTTTGCAAGTCCCTAAGTGGCTATTGGAAGCAGGGCCGCCACCAGTTTAGAACATTCATGCCTGACTCACATGTGCAAGATATATTAAATTGCTTATTTTTAAATATTGGGCTTCTAATTTCTGTAGCCTTATCAATATACCTTAGTAAATGATGAAACAGCAACGCAAGCCACATGCTAACAAGTGTGAAAAAGTCTTTCTGCTATAAATGTCCAGGTTATTAACCTAGATGGAGTCCTTGAGAACTCATTTAGTACTGACTCTTATTAGAAAAGGAACTTCCTTGCTAATCAGTATCAACTGAAATCAGAGTGCAGACGATCTAGCTGATCTTTCGGATTTTGCTTCCTTGGTAAAGAGACCAAAAAAGCAGTGTTACATATTTTAACTCCTATAAGGATCAAAATTAATTTATTGAGGTAAACTTCAAGATTGTTCATTTTAATGTATAGGAGCCACAGTCACTAGCAAGATAAAAGTGAAAAAAGCATTGCTGACCACTGTACAATGACGTACAAGCGTGTTTCCTAAAGTTCTGTTTCCACAGAAAGGGAACCAAGGGGTTCCCCAGGAGTCTTGCACCTCTTCTGAGCCACTCGACACATTTTAATGTATTGTGTCAATGAAATTTGTCCATAAAAAATAAGATGTCGCAAAGGGGAAAGTGACAGAAGGCTGTTCGCACTCCTGGCTGTTGCAAATCTTACTATTTTCCTCTATAACTTCCATTCTGTCTTCCCACTTAGGACTAGAACCTTGCTTAGGTGGGCATATTATGAAGCTACATAAAAGACTGTTTTTCCTAACCACACTTGCAACTAGGTGTAGCCTTGTGAAAAGTTTCATCCAATGAGATGTACGCTAAAGTGTTATGTGGGACTTTTAGGAAACCTCTGAAAGAAATTTTGTTTTTGAAGAGCCTTTACTTCCTTCCTGTTGTCTGGCATGTTCAGTGTATTATTTGACTACAAGGTAACCCTGAGGGTGGGAAAACACAAATATGGGACCCTTGGCTCCTGAAGACATCACAGAGCTATGGTTTCAGTCTTGAATGAAATTCCTCTGTATATTATTTTAGTGGGAAAAAGTTTATTTAACCTGTTATTTGGATTTCCCCTGTTATAACAATGAATTCTAATCATAAACTGATAACCACAGCCTCCCATGTAATCAAACTGTTATGGATTGTGTCTAGGTGCCCCCTCCCCCAAAGCCTCATGCAGTCTTGGGGCAGCTTCTGGAGTTTTTTTTTTTTTTATTTTTTTTTATTTTATTGAACTACAAATGTCAATCAGACAGTTTCAAGACACCTTAACAATACAAATTCAATAAATTAATACATTGCAAACTGTTTTCATAATATTTTGGTATTGTACAAGGTGCATACATGATATTATATTTACAGATATTATTTTAGCAGATATCTCTTATAGGTGAATTAAGAGTGTAGCTGATTACTTATCTTATTTTTTATACCTGAATTATATCAACAATTCAATAATTATTTTCCTAGTGGATGACCGTAGTACTAGAAGCCGACATAATATCCTGTCCAACCACCATTAGTGCGGATCTTGCCTCTCATAGAATTATGTAGAAGCACACCGTTATCTATCCCAACTGTACTGTCTATACACACACATGATTTTTTCTTTCTACACCCCTTCCTTTTTCTACACCTGTCAAAGGTGGGCACTCCATTGACATTCAACTAACTTAGGTGCTTGAACTTGACACCACAATCCAACACAATCCAGCGTTCCACAGCAATAGTGAGTTATTCAAAGAAGTTGTTGACCATAGCCATTTACAGCTCAGTGTAATATTATGGCCCCACGATGTATACTTCATTTTTATACTTTTCTGCTGGATGGTTAAGACCTAGATAGATCAAGACTTATATACCAACACATGTACTTTATGTTTCCTATGTGGTGTGGGTGCAGAGGCTTCGCCTGCCCTGGGCCAGGTAATTTGCATTACAATGCAAGGAGGGGAGAGAAGTTCGCTGCTGGAGCTGCTGCTGCTCCTCCCTTACGCTCTTGCTCCTTGCCTCCGCCAGGAGAGGCTGCTCTCTGCCTTGTGCCGCTTTGCCTTGGAGCTGAATATGGACTGAAACCTCCAGTTACTGAGCTAAATAAACCTTTCCTTCCTTCATTTTGGGTGTCATGTATTTGTCCAAGCAATGAGAGAAAAGTAACTAAGATCCAAACCCAATTTCCAATATATGAGGATGTCAACATTATATAGAATTGTTTATTGAAAATTTGTGAAGTACTAGATTCTTCAGAGAATTAAAAGAAGTGTATGCATGATTTCTTTTCATATATCCACTCAGATTATTTTATTTTGAAGAATAAAAAGTGACAAAATAGTAGTAATGTTAAATGGAAAGTCAATGACTATGAGTTTTATAAAATAGAAAATTGAAGGAGCAGGCGTGGTGGTGTAGACCTGTAATCCCAGCACTCGGGAGGCTGAGGCAGGAGGACTGTTGTGAGTTCGAGACCAGCCTGAGCTACAAAGTGAGCTTTAGGCCAGCCTGAACTGCACAGTGAGACCCTGTTTCAAAAAGACAAAAAAAAAAAAAACAAAAAAGAAAATTGAAATCCCTGTGTGTAAGGGTAGGGAGGAAGAATTCATAAACAGGAAGCACATGGACTTGGCTTGTATGATGGTCTTTTATAAAAAATAGAATAATGGTTTAAATCTCCAGATTCAGGAGCCGGACCATCTAAGTTGGCTGAGCTCTATCATTTATTAGCTACATGACCCTGAGTGGCTTATAAATTGTATCATGCTTCATGTTTCTAAAGCATAAAATACAGGGAATAAACAATAAAGGAAAGGCCATATAGAATTATTGTAATGATTCTGCATATACATTTCATAGATGTGTGCTCCATAGGTGTTAGCTGTTATGTTCTGGTTCTGCTTTAGAACTTTTTTTTTTGGTAAGTTAATCTCTTATTTTGAGAATTTACTGGTGTATTTTGGTAATTATTTCATTCCTTTCCCCAATCATCTTACAGATAAATAAAGAGACCCAACAATGCTTCATCCTGAACCTTTTTATTATTCAAAAAAATGAACACAAAACTTAGGCAGAAAGTTTTAGGAAAAAGCTAAGGAGGAGGGATTCTTCCTTTTTAACAAATTGGGAAGAAGTTGACCTAGAAGCCATGGGTCAAAATTCACAGAGAATATTGGTCTAAGAGTTATCTTGGTCTTAGCCATCCAGCAGAAAAGTATAAACACATGGTATGAAAAATAAAGCCATGTTAATATGCTGAGCTGTAAAAGGGCCAGTAGTTCTCAATAAGCAGGAGCACTGCACACAGCTAAATGCCTCGGGACCCTCCACTTCGACGTACTTTCTGGAGTCCTCTGTTGTGTAGGACCTGCTGCGTCTGGTAGTGTCACCTGGGGGAACCCCGACTGCATATGGGAGAGGCCCAGCTTCACTCCTTTGGTCTGTTTCCCAGCCCTTTTTCTAATCGTAAACTGATAATCATAGCCTCCGTATTTCCGATATGTGAGGATCTCAAGATTGTATAGACTTGTTTGTTGAACATTAATCCAGTACTAGATTCATCAGAGACTTAAAAAGAAGTATGTGACATGATTTCTTTTCATATATTCACTCAGACTATTTTGTTTTGGAGAATAAAAAGTGGCAAAAAGGCAGCAATGTCAAGTACCTCCATTCTTGTCCCCACCAACTGGTTTTGTGATTGTAGGAAGAATTTTCTTCTTCTTTTTCTTCTCAACCCTTGATTTAGCAGCTGTGTACCTTGTCTTGCACAAAGCCTTTCTAGGGAACATAGCAGATTGGGGGTATCTACCAATTCCTCTAACCAGGACAGGATTTCAGCTGCAGTGGGCTGCTCCTTCTTGGACTTTTTTGCCTTCACCTTTTCCTTTTAACCTGTATCACTGGCAGCAGCCTTATTGGCTTCAAGTTTCTTCTCTTTCGTGTCTGGCTTCTCAGGTTTTTCACCCACCATCTTGCAAGATGGGAAAGAGAACTAATATTTTCCAGAAATTTTTTTTAAAAGTTAAGCATTAACTGTTCCTTTTAATAAATCAATAGAAATTTGTACAATTATCTTACCTATCTTATGTATCCTGTAGATCACTACAGATTCCAGATTATCATTTTAATGAACATGTTAAAATATAAACCATATTTTGTAATTTTCAGATTATAGAATATTTGCATATTTATACAATCATGTGCTACATAATGACCCCTCAATAAACAACAGGCTATATAAAGATGATGATTCCTTCAGATTACAACAGAGTTGAAAAACCTTTCTTTTTCTTGCTAGTTGCCATCATAGCTGTTTTAAAAGTCATAGCACATTGCACTCATTACTCATGTGTTTGGGGTGACGCTGGTGTAAAGAACTCACGATCCACTCTGTGATTCATCTCTCAGAACATATCCACCATTAAAGGAAGACTGACTGTAATGGAGATACGGATGGCAGCCAAATCTAAAAACAAAATTCATGCGTCATGTATACACGCTCTGAGAGTACTTTACACGATATTTCAGTGATTTGGGGCATGAAACAAAGTTTTGCGGTGCGAAATTTTCCACTTGTGTCAAATTGGAACTTCAAAACTATTAGGTTTTTGTACGAGTTTGAGCTTCGGATTTTCAGATGATGGATGTGCAACTACATTATCAGATGTGGTTTTACATATATAATCAGTCTGTACAGGGCCTTAGTCTTTGTAAGTGTTTAATTGTCATCGCACAGCCTGGAGTGTGGAAAGTCAGCCCCAACATTTGGCGGGAGTGCTGAAAGTGTTCTGCAGTCTGGAGGAAGCTATCTGAACTGTGTGTTCAAGAAAGTTTGGAATTTCTCAATAAAACAAAGTGATATCCATTTTCATGAGCATTTCAGAGCAGTTTGATGAAGTAGAACAAACCTGTATAAGAGTAACTCATCTATAAATTTAAGCCTGTGATTGTACTTAAAATAATAAATTCATCTGAGATTCTGTTGTTCATTATTTGACAGCTTTTTTCTTTTGCTTTTATTCCTGTTCTGGATAATTTTTCTTAGCTATTTTGGTGATATAAGTATATAAGTTGGAATTTTCTTCTTCTTCTTCTTCTTCTTCTTCTTCTTCTTCTTCTTCTTCTTCTTCTTCTTCTTCTTCTTCTTCTTCTTCTTCTTCTTCTTCTTCTTCTTCTTCTTCTTCTTCTTTTTTCCTCCTGGGGTTCAATTATTCGAAATGTTCTTTAAATGAGAAAAGTAATGAAGTGCAAATAAGCCTGAGGATACACTTGCTTCATAGGCTTTGCAGCTCATCTCTAGGTTAGCATTTTTCACTAAGTTCTGTTCTATAACTGGCAACCTTAGCTAGAAGTGAACAGCAGTGATTTTCTCAAATAAAACTCTTACGGTTATTTGCCTCCTATTTTGAACACATCTTCTACGCTAAACATGAATTTGTCCCACATCCTAACTTTCCTCCCACACATCTCTAAGCCTCATTTATTTTCAGGCTTTCTTAGGAATGTGGATATTATAATCAACTTTGTCTGAGGATGGGAAAATTAGAAGCAAGGGGATGAGATCCTCATGCTACTATTTCAAGAGTTGGGAGAAACAGTCTTGCGTCTGGTCTGTCGGAGGGCTTATGCAGTACTTCTCAGATAGCATCCATCAGAATCTTCTCCCTTGCCAGAAGCAGCCACTTTGTCTGCCAAAAACAGCATGTTCATCTGTAATTGAACTAATTCCTTCCACTGAAATATAAGCCTGGTTCTTATATATCCTTATTCTTTAAACTAATAACTCAGATCTTATAATACCAGTTAATGTGCAATGCATGCTGGAAAGCTAATTTGTGAATTAATAAAACCACACATTTTAAGTAGTAGTTTTGTAGCAATGGCTAATGATATTGATAAAATGAATGTTCAAATGAGCAATTCCATTTTAAATAGTTACGTGGGCTGAAGTCCATTAACTATTTGTGCAACAAAGCAAAAAGAAAAAAGGAAATTGCTTGTAGCTGCACCAAAGTTATTTCGTTAGCATCTGGCAGGCTTTATTTTTTATTATGGTAGCATATGGTAAGCTCTATATAAAGGTTTGGTCTTGGTGTGATCTTTTTATTTTGGCAATTAATTGTCAGAGCGCTATTGAGCATTCTATTTTTAAAAATAAAAATTGGGTAAGGGCAATGAAAATTGGTTTATGTTCTCAATGTGAAAACCCATGTTTATTTGATGCAACATAGACAGCTAAGACTAATGTCTCTATATGCAACATACTGTCTGAAACAGCCCCAGGAAAAATATTCTCCATTAATAAATATCTAAATCCATGACTTTAAGCAGAAACTTTCTAAAATATTAAAATGTGGAATACTGTCAACAAGGGAAGGTCAGCTTTGATTTGTCACTTTGAGAATCTTCCCAACTGAATTCATAACAAATCTGTGTTATTGTACTGCAAGAAGTAATTCCTGCTGACAGACTATTTTCAAGTACCAGTGTAATATGCGCAGTGTTCAGGGTTTCTCACTAACGGGCACATAAGTCAGCTCATCCTTGTTCCTACAGCAGGATTTATACTGATAGGGATGTCCCTATGCCACCTTTTACCCAATGAGTCAAAAGATACCTAGGCCACACACAACTCACAACAGCAACTTGCCCATTCAGGAGGTAAAGAAGTATCAGACATCATGGCTTTCAAGAATCATAATGCCACTGATTCTCCTTAACAGGGGACAAAGTTCAAATATCACTGAAGAAAGAATTCTTTAATGCCTTCTCTAAAATGAGGTAGCAGAATCTTCTTTGAAGAGGGCCAGTGAGACAGCTCAGCAGACTAAGCACCTGCTTAGGAAACCACAGAGGTTGGGGTTCGATTTCCAGCACCACAAGCCATGCCAGCTCCATGTCAGGGCATACTGAGCTGGCCACCAAGTCTGGGCATAGTGGTGCATGCCTATAATCCCAGTGCATGGGAGGCTGAAAAGAAGAGGATTGCTATGAGTCCCATCTGTGCAATGAAACCTGTAGACCTTGTAATAAATGCAAAAAGTTCATTTTTCTTGGAAATGTGCTATTATATGTTGAACTAAATTCAGAAATTTTAAATCTTTAAATATTTATTGTCTTCCTCCTCTTCTTCTCTTCAAGTCATTTCAAATTTATTTCCTCCCTCTTCTTGGCAATTAAATACAACTGCTAGAGCTCACCCATGTACCTGAGTTGAAGAGGGCATTCAGATATCAATATTACATGGAATTGCATCTTAGTTCCAATATGCTGCTATCACACAGGTTCAGTGAGCTCTTCTGTACATCCTCACCTCCATATCTCTCCTTTGTCCTTCCCTCTCTCCTTTAATCTAATAATATTTAGGATCCTGGAAATAATATGTATAAAGTCCTGATCTCTTCCAAGAAAAGAAACTTTCTACTCCCAGACTTCTTTCTACTTTGATAATTCTAATTATATGAATATAAAAAAGAAAGAAAAAAGCAGTTAATGCTTACAATTTTTGTTTTTATTCTGATTTTTTTCCTCTCTTGAATTTCTTATGCCTTCTTAGTTATTGTTTTTTTAAAGCAAAACTTATATGTTTATATCTGGTAACCTGAAAAACTAATTTTCACATGGCATCATGTAATACAGCAACCATTGTTGGATTCCTATTACTTTGTTTAATGAAATCTTGTATCATGTATAATGCTGTTTTCTTCTATCACTATTTTGTATTCTTTAAAAATAATAATAATAATAAGTACAAACGAACAAAAGAAAATGCAGCAAAAAGTACAATGGAGGTAAATAGAAGAAGGTGAAATGTAGAACAGTGTCATAGAACTACACCATTGTTTGGTTCCTTCTCATCAGTGAATTGCCATCAAGACTCAAGTCTCTCTGATATCAAAGGTTGGCTTGGCCAGCCACATTCATAACAAAACATTTAACCAGTACTGGAAAGTATGGCTTTTTATCTAGGAATCTGTTCATTTTAAAATTGACTGGGTTATGATATGATCCAACTAGTCAACTCCAAAAGAAAGTTTCACATGGATTTTTTCATATTGGCAAATAAAGCTTATGTAAAAGTTCCCATGGAATAAGCAAGTGCTTGTTTCAACTGAATAAGCTTTTTAATTTGGAAACCAATCTTTCAGACAAATGCTAAATTAACTACACAATTGCTTTATTCTGAACCTAGCGAGGGCTACATGTAAGGTGTTGCAATAATTGTTCAATAGTTGGAAAAGCTATTGATGTACAGAAATAATTTCCACCTACATGTCTCCCATGCCAAAAGCTCTTATGTAATTGTTGTGTATCTGGGGATGGAGGTCAGAAAATCTCATGCAGGTTGGTTTGGAAATTAGGCTGAAGAATGGTTCCATTAACCTTTAATGCTTGTAAAACTCTTGCCTAGTTCCTGGTTCATGTCTGATTATGAATCAATTTCGTTGTGTTAATAGAGCCATTGCCCTTTTCTTCTCTTTGCTATGAATTAATAAGTGACCAAAAAGGCAAACCGGAAAGGACATGGTCATTAGTGAGTGTTAAAGATTCAGTAGTAATTGAGGTGAATAAAAAAAAAATTCTTTTGACAGAAAAAGGACAAGTGCAAGTATTTTAAAAACTAAGGCAAATCATCTTGATAAAGTTTCTTTTCTTGGGAGAGATCAGGACTTTATACATATTATTTCCAGGATTCTAAATATTATTAGATTAAAGGAGAGAGGGAAGGACAAAGGAGAGATGTGGAGGTGGAGATGTACAGAAGAGCTCGTTGAACCTGTGTGATAGCAGCATATTGGAACTAAGATGCAATTCCATGTAATATTGATATCTGAATGCCCTCTTCAACTCAGATACATGGGTGAGCTCTAGCAGTTGTATTTAATTGCCAAGAAGAGAGAGGAAATAAATCTGAAATGACTCGAAGAGAAGAAGAGGAGGAACCCAAAACATCTGTCTCTCTCTGCAGATGGACTTGGTAATATGTTAGCAAAAAGCTACATTTTCTTCCTGACTCTGCTTAGGTAAGACTGACAAATAGAAGTAGTGTAAACCTCTAGACCTGGGAGGCAAACAGTTATCTCATTAAGGCAAAGCCCATTAACTTGCCATCATAATCTTCCTGCATGCTGTGCCATGAATAAATTAAATGTGGATTCAGAAGCATTCTTCCTATATTAGTTGACATGCAGTGTAACAGGCAAAATATCACCAGTTATTCACACACCCGAATTATAGAAGATAAAAAAGTAAAAGAGAAAATCCTCTCAGTAGGCCCTAGTGCAGCTGTAACCGAGAGCCTCATAATAGCTCTTATGCCATAAAGAATTAGAACATTGTAGGTATAGATCATCTTTTCATGGTGCTGTGGGACCAAAACACATTGCAAAGCTTGTGGAATCAATGCATCTCCCTAGGTGCACTCAACTGGTACCTAGAACCCATCTCTCCCCATCATTCCCAAAGCCCGCAGAGCTGATTACAATCAGAAAATACTATTAACTTCGACAAATTGAGAAGGAGGAAATAAAATAACTCCCCATTCTTGAAGAAGAAAGCTCTGAGCCCTAGCTCAAGACAGATGTACTTTATCTGGAACCTTCTAACTTCCCAAATCCCAAACTGACCACTAAGATAGGATGTAATCCTTTGAAAAATCTGTTTGGAATTGTAATCAATTGGGTTTTTTAAAGTAACTATGAAAATTAATAGAATCAGAAAGTCAAATAAAATGTATAATCACTCATGCTTTAAAACCATACAAGAAGGGTTGGCAAGATAGTTCAGCCAACTAAGCACCTGTTTAGGCAAGTTCAGGGACCAGGGTTTGATTCCTAGTACTGCATGCTGCTCCTCCCCCACACTCTTCCAGGTGGGCGGAGCCCACTGCGTCTGGGTATGGTCGCACATGCCTGCAATCCCAGCACTGGGGATGGTGCAAACAGGAGGATCACTACCAAGTACAAGCTGCTCAGTGAGACCCTGCACAAAATACATTAATTAAAAAATAAGTAAAACTATACAAGACTGGCACACAGGTTCATTTTCAACTGATTTACACCTTCCTGGAAGAATTGTGAAAAATTAAATATATAGTTTGCATCTTATTGTTTGAACTTATCAATTATCTAACTTCAGGCTCATCCTTTTCTCTGTGTCTTTCTCTGTTTTCACCAAGGCTCAAAGTACGTGCCTTTAAATAGAAGAAAAGCATGATGTATACTTACAGAAAGGATGAATGAATGAATGACTGCTTCTACCCTGCTTTATAGATCAAAAAGGAAAAGAATAGTATTCATCTCCCACTTTAGCTTGACATTTTTTCTGAAATTAGGGACAATAGCGAGGGCTGTACCTCAGTGACAGAGCATTTGCCAACATGTGCACGTCCCTGGGTGATCCCTGGCATCACAGAGACAAAGACACAAAACTAGAGACAATATACCTACATATTTTTAACTTGAATGTTCCCCTAAAATTCTCTATTTTGCCAAACTTGAGCACATACCTCCTTTAGATCTGCTTGAAGCATCCTTTATACTCATAAGGGCTCAGCACCATGTTTTCCAGGAGACTTTTCATATCCCTGTTTTTCACTGTGAGCTCCTATCATATAGATTGTCTACGTTTTTGTGTCGCATTTCATCATTTATTTCCTGGAATTCCAATATATTCCTGTCTTTAACTTTTTTATGGATGTTTCAATTCTTATCAATAGTATAATCTAGTAATAGAAATAGACAAAATTTATTACACTCACTGATAGCCAGGTAGCAATTTGTATTAATACCTTTTATATCAAATCTCAGAAAAAAATTTTCAATGGATAACTAAACAAAATTGAATGTGTAAGATTAAAATGCAGAAATAAAGCACAAGCCCATCTAATTTTCAGGTAACTTTCTAGTTTTCTGAACAATACACAGATTTTCTAGTATTATCAGTGACACAGAAGTAAGATAGAAGTGAAGATGATTAGAAAGAAAAGGAAACTCAGTGTTTGTGTGTGACTCTTACTACCTTGAAACCCCAGGCAACTCTCTTCAGCTTTGCACACAGGCAAGCTAATCACTCTGGGAAAGTCTGCTTTATTGGTCTTAATTTTAGTCTTAAGTTTATGGAGTCCATCTCATCCCTCTTCAAGTATATCAAGAGTAACTCAAGTAGTTTTCAGAGACTCTCAGGTTCCAGGGTGCACAATGTCCAACTTTAGGTTCTCCTGGAATGCTGCTTAGGTGTCTTAAAGGGTTCTAGTACAATCACCTGGGACTGTAGGAAAAGTCACATCATCCCATATGCAGATCACCTCTGCCAGTCAGGAGCAATGAGCCCACTCAGAAAGCCCAGGCAGCCGCTCCCCCAAGCATGGGCAATCATGAGAACCAGACTGCTGTTTGAGCTGTAAGAGTTCCTCCAGAGAAGGAGATGCCAGAACTGAGAGTCAGTGCCTGTCCAGACAATGTCCCATCTCAGCTAATCCTTGTGAGGTGGCCTCATTGCTCGGAGAATGAGCCAGTCTTCTGAACCTCCCATTATGTGCCCCCTCCAGTTACCTTACATGGAGTATTTTTCTCCTCTCCCTTCCTAACTGCCTCCTCAACCTGCACCCACACTGATGTGTCCTGAAGCTTTCTGTGAGGGGGGGTCAACGAACCTACTGCCTATTTCATGAGGAGAACAAATTGAGAACCACCTTTATTTTTTGTCAGAATCCCTTTCAATGGAAACTCCACAGGTTTTTATGTTCAAAGATACAAAATGTGTTTACTGGAAATGAACCCAAAGCAAACTGCAAAGCTGTGATTTTAGTATAAATAGCTTCTTTAGGAGACAGTCCCAGAGACCCTGAAAGGAGAGTGGGGAAATGAAATAGGCAAGGAGAAGAGTTCCTGCAAGGTGCACTAAGAAGCACGCTGTGAGACCTGAGGTTGTCTCTCACTTGAGACATCTAGGATGCTACCAAACATGCCCCAAAGCTATCACACCTGAGAATGAAGAGGCTGAGATGTAACTATCAGTTTCTTCTCATCTATGATTAAGGATCTTGTTTCTACCCTACTATCCAAGTGCAGGGCCTTTATTTAAAAGGCTTTGGAAGGCACAGTAATGAGAAGTATCAAGGGACATGGTCAGGGCACCACAGTGTCTGCAGGGCTGTGCATCTTAAAGCACAAGCGTTGAAGACACTGCCAAGTACCTTCCTCCAGAGAAATGCTGAGTTCTTTTATCATACTAATTGAAAGGAGACATCTCTGGCTTTCAATGGAGAAGTAAGAAAGAGAGCAACGATGTGATAAATACATCTACATTCAGAAATAGTATGCAGAGAATAAACTGAAAGAAACTAACTCTTCCCTGTGGTGCTCCATTCTTTCTTCCACCCTTTAGACCTGCACTTAACTTTCTCTGAACCAAGATGGCAAGGAGCCAGGAAGAATAAAGACAGGTCTGGCAAGGCACTGTGGAACAGACTGACAGGAGATGGCAGAAAGCCTGCTGATTTTCTTTCAAGTCTGAATTAATAGGAAATTAACATTTAGAGCATTTAAACAGAAGCTTTTGGGTGGTACTTATATTATCTCTAAACAATCATCTATATTCTGTTTTGAAAGGTCTCTGAAATAAAAAAAAAACAGTTTAATTAGTAAGTCTCAGTTGCCAGACAATTAAAATTTAATCTTATATTCATCAGCAATTTAAAAGGGAAATTTTGTGGGTCATGGCTAGGAAAGGTGACTGTTGGGAGAGTGGCTGGCAGGTTACACATATTTTATAAGCCTAGCAACATTGACGGAAGTGCGTTGAGAGTATGAGATAGCTTGGATTTACAGAATCTCCAGAGCACTGTATTTAGAGATGACATCTAAACAGGGATAGGATCATAACTGTTATGGGTAAGTTCAGAATCGAATGGCTATTAGGAGGTGGGACAAGTGAAGGAAATGGTAGTGGTCTGTTTTTGGAAGGTGTGTGTCTCTCCCCCCTCTCCCCTCCACTCCTTATCTCTCTTCCTCTCCCTCTCTACTCCCGCTTCCCTTCCATGTCTCTCTTCCCTTCCCCATCTCTCTTCCCCTCCTTTTCCCTGTCTCCCTCTGTTCTCTTCTCCTCCCCCTCTCCCCTTGCCCTAGAGCCAGGCTACCACATAGAAACCCTGGTGAGCAAAAATAAATATTTTTCCTTCTCCACTGTGTATATTGTACATACCAAGTATACTGTCCATGCAACAACAACAACAAAAAAAGATTAACAAACCATACTCCAGGTCTCTCCAGCAGCAAAGAGAGAATCAAATTTATTATTTTCCCATTTCACTCCTATCTTCTCAGAACATTCCACTTATTAAAAGTTCTTATAAAATCTCCTTATAAATGACATACTTTCTAAATACAGGCCTCCTAAGTATTCAGATGGCCTCCGGTGGCTGCTACTGATTTTCCTTCATTAGGTATGTGGGAGGGGATGCAGACACCAACCAATTCTTTCTCCGATAAAGGGTTCCATGGACGAGATGAAAAGAGAAAATGACTTTGGGAGAGAAAAAGGACGATGGCATAACAGCACAGATATTGGGAAGAATAGAAGCAGAAGATAGAAGTGAGGAGAGCAGAAAGCTGGTGTTCAAAACTTGTGTTGAGGGGTCTTGTCACCTCTGTGATGACATAAGATGCTGGAGTGCGATGCTATGAGCATTCCTGGTCTTAGGTGTCCTAAGACCCAGGCCTCCCTAATATACAACTTGGATGACAAAATGTCATCTGGGCAAACAATGTGCCTTTGGACATGCAGAGCAGAGGTTTTACTTGTAATAGAAGTTTCTTATAATACCAAAGGGTCAAGATTTAGTGTGCTTGTGTGTGTGTGTGTGTGTGTGTGTGTGTGTGTGTGTGTGTGTATTGCTGAAGCTACAGTTGAAATGATAAACTTTTAGAGGCTATATGGTTATCATCCTTGGAAGACCTAAAACTAGTAGGAAACTGTCCCCTGGAGTATGTGAAACTCACACTGGGACCTGTGTACCTACTGCTATGAGGAATGATCAAGTTAGAAGCTGAATGCTCAGTTTGTATTAGAAAAGTATTTGTTAGACCGGTGGTGCTGCAGCCCTCCTCAGGTACTTCTTGCTTCAAGCACACTTGTCTTTTCCTGTTCTGCAGCAGTTCTGGGAGTCTTCTTCCATGAATGCCTTTAGTTATGTTGTGGTGGCTGCTTGATGTCCTCAGTTAATCCAAAACATTTACTTTTTTCATCATTTTTTCTTTGGAGAAAAGACAGATGTCTCACTGTGCAAAATCCAGTGAATGAGGAGAATGAAGACATACTGTAATGGTTTTACTGGCCTGCCACCCGTTTGGCAGCACTCAGTCATGGCACTTACTATAGTGCTGACCACATCTCATAGATATTTATGAGGGAGAACATCCAGAACTGCTTCAGGAAATGGCAAAAGTGATGGGATAAGTGTGCTTGAAGCCAGTGGGAATCTGTTGAAAAGGATGAATGGTAATATGTCTTTCACTGTATTAAATTTTAAAGGTTTAAATATATTAGTACATGCTTTCAGTACATAATGATTATATTCATTATGGGAAATTCCTACATAAACATAACACATCTTAATTATTTTTGCTGCCCCCTCTCTTGCCTCTTTCCACCTCCCTCTATCATTAATCTTCCTATTCATAAAGATCTATTTGCATGCTTTTCGCCATCTATCTTTCATTTTGATGTTTAAATAATTTGGCCAGGGATCTGCTCAATGGCACACACCTGCCTGGCAAGGGTGAGGTCATGAGTTTGAGTCCTGGTATCCCTGCAAAAAAAATTATACTTTGGATATCACATTAAAAAAAATATTCAACTCAGCCCCAGGGTGTGAGTGGGTCCACCCAGGATCTGCCAGATCCTCATTTGACCCAGAGCCCAAGCCCATGTGACTGAGACCAACTGGAGCCCATCAGATCCTCATGAGACCCAGGCCCTGCATGTGAGTAGGACTTCCAGGGACCCGCTGGATTCTCATTGGACCCAGAGCCCAAGCCCAGGTGTGTGTAAAACTTACTCCATCAGACAGGCCCAGTGTAGAATGCTGCAGCAGAGCTCTCTGCAGGAAGGCTAGAGGCAAGGCCCAACCAGCAGATCCAGGAGCAGAACATCTTGTCAGAGTGGCACAGAGGGTTCAATGCCAACAGCTGCAACAGGAAGAAGTTGAGGACAGAAGCCAGACTCAAGCCACACACACCTGGACAACTTTGAACTTGGCAGATCCAGACCTGGTGCTAAGGTAATAACTTTATCAAAGTTACATCTACACTAAAGGTCAGAAGTCAGTGCCATATAAAATGGCAAAGAGAAGGAGCAAAATATATTCTCAGGCACCAAGCCTACCCAGAAAAAATGCAGGAGACAATAGCATAGAAGAAATTGGAAAGCACATACCTGAAATCTCAGAAATAATAGGATCTGAAGTAAAGAAGCAACTGCAGAAAGGTTTAGAAGAAATCAGATCAGAAATGATTTCTGAAGTGAAAAAAAGAAATGCTAACTAGGAAAGAAGTACTAATTGCTCCTAAAGGAGACACTGATAAAAAATAGAGAATAGAAAAATGATGGAATCTTTGAATGAACAATATAGGAAAGAAATAGAATGCATGAAGCAGATTCAAAGAGATGTACAGGAAATTAAAACTTTAATCACAAGCTGGCAAAACCATTTGAATGACAGTGAAGATAGAGTTTAAGATCTTGAAGACACTGTTGCAGCTGGTGAAAAGGTAAGAAAAGATCTCTTAAAAACAACTAGGATGCATAACACTTCTCCACTGCTGGTGGGAATGTAGACTGGTACAACCATTATGGAGGTCAGTGTGGAGATGCCTCACAAAAGCAGGACTGGAAATCTCATTCAAGCCAGCTATACCCTTACTGGGAATTTTCCCAGAGGAACTGAAAACATTGTATCATAGTGATATATGTGTACCTATATCAGCACAATGTGTGATAGCAAAATCTTGGAAACAACCAAAATGTCCATCACATGAGGAATGGTTGAAAAAGATGTGGTATTTCTATATAATGGAGTATTACTCAACTATTAAGAATGATAAGCTTGAAGCATTTATATTGAAGTGGATGCCACTTGAACATATACTCATAAGTGAAATAAACCAGACACACATGTGTAAATATCATATAGTCTCCTAGTATAAGAAGCAAAAAGAAGAAATACAAATAGCAATGTACAACAACAACTAAAAACAATTGAGTCAGATAAGGCAAAGTGAATGGCATATGCTGCAGGATACTAATCAGCTTTTCTTCTGGATGGTTAACAATCTAAGTTCACAGATCAAAATTGGAGAAATAGAAGAGCTGCAAGGCCAGCCGATATTTTGGCCCTAGCCTTTCAAGAAAAAATAATTCAACATGTACAAGACAATGCAAACATGAACAACATAAGACTAATATGTATCAATGAGAAAGGAGTCAATACAAATGATATAAAAAGAATATGGACAGAAGTAATAGCAGAAAACTGCACAAATATGAGGAAACAATCTGACAGCCAGATAACCAAAGCATATAGAACTCCAAATAACATCAACCCAATTAAAAGCACCCCAAGACATATAATAGTCAAGATCCTAGAAATTCAGCACAGGAACAGTATATTAAAAGCTGCTAGAGAAAAGAAACAGATCATATTTAAAGAAAAACACATCAGAATAATGGCAGATTTCTCTTCACAAACCATCAAGTCAAAAAGAGCATGGAGCAAACAAAGCACTTCAAGTCTTACAAGAAAACAAATTCCATCCCAGACTGATATACCCTGCAAAACTCTCTTTCAAGTGTAATGGAGTGAAATAGTTCCATGACAAAGAACAACTAAAGAATTTCATGACAACAAAGCTAACCCTACATAGACTACTAAAAGATATTCTAGAGAGGGATCAAAATGACCATTACTCCATGAATGAGAAGGGAAAGAACTTACCAAATAGGGCAAGCAATTAAACACAGGAGAAAAAGAGATATACAACAGCAGTCTTTCAATTACTCTTTCACGTACGACAGTAAAAACTTCCATCAGCATACTCTCTACAAATGGATTTCTCCTGCACCCTATGGCTCATGATTCTACCTAGGTCTACAGGGTGGATATCAAGGAAATAGCAGTAGCTCAGTCCCACAAGTGACACCTGGCCACCAGTAAGGGTCATGGACGCTGTCTATGTCCACAATGTACTAGAACCTTGTGTGATATTCCATCCCAAAGTGTGAGAAGTGTTGAACATATATTTTCCATTCCAGTATTTCTGTTATGTTTTATTCTTAGCAATTCTTTACTACTATGAAAACTTTTTCTTAGCTGGATTATTTCGATCATTTAATTTTTAATTAATATTTAATTAATTTTCTGAATATTGTTTAATCTTAATTGTTTTAAGACTTATACTATATCTTTGTCTTACACTCTACTTATAAGACATGGTATGATATTTTATTCTAGTATTAGAAACTTTAAAAAGTATATTTCCACTTACAGTTGGCTTTATATTACTTCTTCCTTGTCTTTTACACACACACACACACACACACACACACACACACACACACACACACACACATGAAAAAATGTATAGAACCCAACAGAAGATTGATACTGTTTTGTAGAAATCTTCCATGACCTTTTAAATAGGTCATGGAAAAAAATATATATATTTTGGCTCATGCTGCTTTGAGGGCTGGTCTCCTAAGGCATGGGGAGCTGGGGATTGGGCCAAGGACCCCCTGCTATGACTGGGTTTGCCGCAGCAGGCACTTGAACAACTGAACTAACCTGAAAACCCCCCCATCTAATATTGTTTGCATAATCCTGCATACCTACCATTTTGGGAGCTCTTTATTCTTTATCCAGGACCATACAGCAACTTCTCTTGCCTTCTAGATTAGGCTCTTTGTTATTTTCTGTATGCTAACTCTGGAGGTATTAGAATATTTTGAGTTTGTATAACTGTAAAATATTTTACTTTTAGTTTTCTTTTTATCTTTTTGTATTATATGGGTGGGTCTACAGGGTGTTCAGGTCTCTCTACTAGATTGGACTTGTAGTGATCTGCCAGTTTATAGCCTCCCAATAGCTGGGATTACTGGCATGAACCACCATGCCCGGTCTCAATCACCTTCTCAACGCACCCCAGGGGCAGACCCAGCATGACAGGCCTAGGGATCAAACCCCCAGCCTCTGCACTTGCTTGCAGGTGCTTTAATCCACTGAGCTATTTGGGTGGCCCTTACTTTTCATTTTCAAATGTATGTTTGCCAAGTATAAAATTCAATGAGGACAGATCTTTCTTTATTTTTCTTTCATTCTTTTGGATTAATTTGCCTAGTTTCTTACACACTTGCTCTTTTTTTTTTCTAATGCAGAATAAGATGCTATTTAATTTTGTTCTTCCATAACTAACATTTTTTATGTATATCCTTTAATGATTTTTTTCTTTATAATTAGTTTTGGACAATTTCATTTTTATGTATCTTGGTACGATTTTATTCAAACTTTTGTGCAAAAGGTTCATTTATCTTGAAAATGTGGTGCTATAATTTCAACTGAATTCAGAACTTTTGTATCTTTTAATATTGCCTACCCCTTTATACTTTGAGAATTCTAATTATATGAATATAAGCTTCCTGATTTTGGCACAGAGTAAATTATTATATGACTGATAAGTAAATTCTTTCTTCTTCATTTTTATTTTGGACAACTTTTATCAGTATATTCCTTTAAGTTTGTAAATAATTTATTTACAATGTGCAACCTGTAATTAATCTCATGCTATGTATTCATTTCAGAAATATTTCACTAAAATTCACTCTGTCTATATCTTATATCTTTCACATATCAATATTTGTCAACAATTTTTAATATGCTATATAATTGTTGATTTTCAATAAAGATAGTGAGAAAAATATTTTGGTAAAAATAAAAGATTTGCAACCAAATGTATTAAAACATGTTAACCAGGGCTGGGGAGAGAGCTCGGTGGAATAAGTGCTTGTCTGGCAAATGCAAGGTCCTGAGTTTGATTCCTGGTACCACCCAAAAATAAATAAATAAAAATAAAACATGTTAACTAATAAAAATAAATAAATAAAAATTAAAATAAAAAAATTCTAGACAATCACCATATATTTTGATCACACCTTGTAAGGTGACATTCTGGAGTCCAGAGAATTCACAAACAGCGAAAATAGGGTAAAACATGACTTTCCAATAAAAAATCACAAAGTCCAATACCAGGACAGCACTACACGCACAAATTCTCCAATGCCACCTCAGAGCATCTCTACATGGTGAACTTCAAGGTCCGTGTGGGAAGAGCCATATTTACTTGAACAACAGTTATTATTTTTCTGGGAAAGCTGGAAGCCAAGCTAGAGCCAGAATTTAGAGAGTTCTTGCACTTAAAAGAACATACTTTTGAGACTCTTACAGCTGTCTCTAGCCTCTAAAACTGCATTCCATTTGCTTACTTTCATTTTTTTAAATTAATAAACAAAAAGTGTATCATATTTTTGGGATGGACAACATGATCTTTCAAAATCATTCGTAAACTATGAACTTGCTAAACCAAACTAATTAACATGTATTCCCTTACATACTTATTGGTGGTGACAAAACTTACAACCTACTGTCTGAGATTTTAAGTTTACTTGACCTTCCAGTCCAGATGCCCATTGATTTAAGATAAGCTAACACCAAGATAAACTAATTTTAAGTTTAAAATAAGTAAAAAATATATATTTTTTATTTTTCAAAAATAGCTTTATTTGGGTGTAATTGATAAACAATGCATAAATCTGAAGTCTCTAGTAAGTTTTTACACATGTTATGAACCCATTATTCATTCACAATAGTGAATGATAATAATAATAATAATAATAATAATAATATTCACAATAATTTACCACCTCCACAAGGTTCTCTGTGGTGTTTTATAATCCTGGGTAACCCATTGCACTATAACCAGACAGCCATTGAAAAGAAATAAATGACATATATAACATGTAAAATAATGAACCTCAAGAAATTATGTAAGACTAAAAGAATAAAAAATATTAATGAAATTGCATTGAATATATCTAAAGTATGAAACATCAAGAACTAGCGATTTCCCCTCATAATCGTGTGGCTGACTGGAAACTGCACCTTGCTTCCCCTGCCTAGCAACTGGAGCATCACATTATGTATCGTGAGCTTGGGAAAAGATGAAAATTCAAAAAGAAAAGCAAGGCTTCTATTAAATGTATGTCACCTCCACACCATTGTAAAGTTCCGTGTCATCAGGCAGGTCATCCCATCTCAGAGACAGTCTGCATACAACGCATTATTGCAGTCATTGTGCTCTACAATAGAGTACTTATTCTTCCCTCCTAGCTGAAATGTTGTGTACTTTCACCACCATCCTCCAATCCCACCACATCTTCCCTCATAAATTCAACCGTAGATTTTACACATGAGCCTTTCCAGTTTTTGCCAGAGCCCATTGGTACCTTCATATCAAAGAACAAATACAGGTATCTCAGGTTCTTAGCTACACGTTTTGCTACTGTGCTCACTGTCTGTTTTCTGTCTTTGTTATCTGAGCTCTGGGAACTGACTTCCTGGATATCTTTTTCCCTTCACAGGTCCATATCCACTTATTTTCTTAATTTTGCTTCTGTTTTATAGTACAAGTGAAGACAGATGCAGATTTAAATACTGGCTACATGATTTTTAGCAATGTTTAACTGGAGCATACTGTTCAGTTTTGTTAAAATCTTTGTCTCATGTGTAATAAATATCTGTCATAGTTGCTTTGAGAAATAAAAATAACTTAGGTTCTACAAAGAAGCTCACAGCATCTGGCATGTGATCGGTGCTAAATATATTTCCTCAATGGAGCGTAAAATTGATATCTACATAGACTTCAGAACTTGAAGAATTCTTGTCCCAATCTCTTTACTTCAGACTGGAACAGCCAGTGAAGTTCTATTTCCCTGATTTTCTTCCATTTGCTAGCACAGGTGATAAGATTCACTTATAACATGAAGGATTACCATCCAATTATGGGTCCTTTTGAGCATGCATCCAAAATGATCATTATGACTTTTAGGCTTCTGTGTTTCAATTTTTCAGATACAGCTTCATAAATATTCTCATCAAAAGCTAAACATCTTAATTGGTATGGATTTGTTTCTTCCAGGAAATTACATAGAATACTGCATTCCTTTAAAGGCTCAAAACCATCAGAAGGCATGTATGAAACACACTAAAGTTTTCAAAAAGTGTCCTTTGAAAATTTGTGTCTATCTGGAATCTCAAAATGTTTCCTTATTTGGAAATTTAGTTGATGCAAAGTAATTCATTAAGATAATCCAATCCTAGGTTAGGGTAATTCCTAGATCCCATGACTAGAATCCTCTTTAGGCTAGCATAGCAAAATATTGTAAGCTGGTATTTTGAACAAGACATGTATTTGTCATAGTTCTGGAGGCTGGGAAGTTTAAGATCAAGGTGCTGTCATATTTGGGATCTACTTCCGACTCATAGATGGCACCTTCTAGTTGTATTCTCATATGGTAGAGGGGACCAGATAGCACCCTGGGGTCTTATTTATTGAAGTACTATTTTAGTTATTTTTCTCACTGTTAAGACAAAAGTCCCATCATCCAAATTAAAGAAAGAAATATTTATTCCACTTCACGGTAGTCAGATCCTTCAGTCCATGGTCAGCTGGAATCAATCATGGCAGAGGGGCATCATGAGGGGAAAACAGCCCTTGGTGTGGCAAGTAAAAGGCCATCAGCCTTTCTTCTTCATTTCCCTTTCATTCCATTCAAGTTCCAAGACTATAGGTTGGTGCCATTCATACCTAGGGTAGGTTGTTTGTTTTAAGTAAATCTGCTATGCCAAACAAATCAGCAGACAAGTTTAGTTACTCACACCCTTAATCTCAGTTTCATGCAACCAGATTCAGTCAGCTCCATAAAGCTTCCCTAGAGAAACAGACCCTAGGGCTTAGCCTTATTTAAGGGACTTCCAAGTCTCCTCTCAGATGACAACTGGGCTTCAGGAGTTCTGCTTTTCCAACAGGGCCTTCCTATAAGAAGATAGCCTATGTCTGAGGAATTTGTACCTATGATAATGTCTCAGGTACGACACTGGGTGGACACTCAACCTGGTTGTATTTGAGAGAACTTTGCTCCCAGAAACATATGTCTATGTCCAAGCTGGTGCTCTTCAAATTCCTTTTACCTGTTTTTTTGTTCAGAGACTTTTCATGTGGTGAGGACTCCTAAATTCTATGTGGTACACAAATGTTAAGGACATAGTGGTTCACTCAACAGACAGGCAATGGGAGGAGAATAACACTGAGCGTGAATAACTTGAGAGACATTCACCATCATTATAACAATGTTTTGGAGAGTAAGACTAAGGGGCAGCTTTAACAGGAGTGGAGCGTAAGCAGCATGCAGACTGCTTTCCTCCTTGCTCTTGACAGCATCAGGAGTGGTGAAGATTAGCCAGTTCAGAGAGGGTGGTTATGGTCAGGACAAACATTTTGGAAGGCAGTTTCACAGGAAGCAAATACCTGAAATTTTCAGGGTTGAGTAAAGAAGTGAATATAAAATAATAAAGGACACAGTGAAGAGCCAAAGAGTTTCCTGTGGAGATCAAAGAAATTGAAAAGTTGAAAGGAAAATCATAATTAATAAAAATATAATTATAAGAGTAAAAGAGAAACAGAAATATGGAGGTTGAAAAACAGGTGTAAACAGTTATTTACCTTGATAAAAAAAATCAAATTTGGAGCAAAACTAGAGAAAAATTTTAATTCAACCAATAGCAGTGCAGTGCTGATCCTGTGCTATGCACTGCGTCACTTGCTGAAAGCCAGTGGTGGACAATACAGTGATTTAAAGTGTGTAGGCAGGACAGCGGGCCGTGTCGTTCATCCTAGTGCTGGGCTCCCTTGGAAATCTGCATATTTTTCCTAGCACTACAAAAACTGAAGCAAAATAAATGGGCTGAAAATGAAAAACAAGGATTAGAAGGAAATGATTCAAACATATTCATTTTAAATAACTTGTATTTATTAGAGAACTTATAAACACATTCAAGAGGGAAAATGCTTATCAGATCTCGTCAAATAATTTCTTTAAAATTTGTTGTTTTTAAATACATGTAACATGTACACATTTTAGCTATATATTTCTAAATTAAAATATATATTAATATTTTTCAGAGTGTTTGGTCCTGAAATTTATTTCCTTATCTTTTGGTTAGACATTCCCATAGAATGTGGTTTGATTTTTTTTCTTACATCGCATTTTTCCTAAGAAAAATGCTTTTCTCCAATGCCCATTATTCTTCCAGGTGTCCAAAGAGAACAATAATAAAGTTGCCAGCTAAGCCCTGCCTTTCCCTTCTAGACTCTTCTGCAAGGGTTCAGAGCTGGAGGAGTAAAATGACAGAAGTGACTTCTGGGTGTTTGGTGTTTGAGCAGGTGAGGAAGACCTGGAATCTTGGATCGTGAGCCTTTCAACTGTAAATAGTATGCAGACTTCAAGGAGGAACAAAACAATGTCTAGGATTTCTAAAATGTAATTTAAATAATCACACCCATAAGCATGGTGGAACAACTTGTTTCAAAGCCATCCAATGAGACTCTTTTGCTGTAAAATTGAGGTGAAAGATTAATGGTCATAACCTTAAACTTAAAATATAAGGAATGACACTATGACTAATTAATATAATACAAACCAAACTCAAGCTTACTATTTTTGAAAAAAGCAATAAATTCACAGCAATAAAATGTACGAATCATGTCGCCACACTACTCAAGACCTATTAGCATATCAATGTCAAATATCAAATTTGTGAGATTAAGAAAAAGCTCATCATCTTAAAGTCCTGGCATCTAGTCAGTTCACTGCATAGACAACAATCATTTTGTCCTTTCAGTCATTTGTACTTGATTTCATCAGAGACATCTCCATACCACGATTCCTCCATGTCTCCTCATTTTTCGAGGTGGCAGTGTCTTTAGACAATAATGCTACATACCTGTCAGATTTATACCTATTCTCAGCAACTTTCTATTATATCCAATTTACGGGTTATCTCTATTAAGTGCATAAACAAGCAGCAGTACTCACTGAACATCTACTGTGAATACATTATATTAAGGGCAATGGAGCAAAGAGTGACTAGATACAGAAAAATAATCCACGCAATGGCCTAATGGTCAAGTTCAAGATGGAGCACCAGTAATAGCCTGAGATCAAAGCCAGCTCTAGGAAATAGCTTATCTATGAATTACAAAGAGAAAAAGAACCACAACTGAGATTTCAATAGCCTGTTTTCCAACAGAGGTATATACATACAGAATATAATGCAGTGATTTGCAATCTCCACTAGATATGTTTTATGCATCATTTGTCTCCCATTTATTTGTAAGCCTATCAGAGGCAGTAAATTTTTTATTGCTAGTATACCAGTGTCTGCCACTGTGGAGAACCTGTTGTTCAGTTTGAGAAGTCGCTGACTGGATTTTACTGTATTTCCCCTTTACACCTGTTAAACAGTATCCTAAACCCTTTAAAATTTGGGTGAACAGAGGGGCTCAGATGCAAAGTTTAATTTTGATGTGTACAATTCACGTCAGTGAATTCCCCACCTTCCAAAATATGTGGATGATCAGACCCATCTTTTTCAAAGTATATGAATGACTTTTATTTTAGTGCCATTGTGGACTTGGTGAGCAGGAAATTAAGTATGCTTGTATAAAAAACATTTTTCCAGGTGAGTCCTATTATTCTGTGAGAATTCAAAACTGCACAGCCATATGTATCTATTCAATGCATTTTATTTGAAATCTTTGATAATTTGATTTCATGTACTATCCCAAAGTGGCTTACAAGTTTGCTTACACTATTTTGTAAATAATTTAAAGTTCTTGTTTATGAATGTACAATGTGATTGGAGTTACACTTTGATTGTTTTGGAATTATTAGCTTTTCCTAATTGCTGTTGCTGCTTAGATGCTTTATATCTTTGATCAAAGAGCTTATAACAAATTCTGGCTTCCAAATGTTGTAAATTTTTATTTTTTGTTTCACTAGCAAATATATTTATAATAGTCTCAGTAGTGTTCCATCTGTGTTCTGGAAAAATTGTTTTTCTAGTTTCTGAATGACTCAAAAGTTATCTGGACTATGGAAAATAAAATGGATAATTGAGTTATTTAATAATTTTAGTATTATATTAACTTACTAAAAATAAACTAAAATTGCCCACCTAGGTATTGGAACAGACTTCATAAACTTACATAGTAGGCAAAATCAAAAGGTAAACACAAGTATGTTATGCACGAGAAATGAAGAGAAACTTAAGTTAAAGAAGCCTAAAGAAACAGTATAACACATACCTGAAATTATTTCCTTTTTCCCGTCCCTTCCTCCATCCCTGTGTCCCTCTATCCCTCCCCTTCCCCTTCTTTTCCCTCCCTCCCTCCCTCCTTGACTCCCTCCCTTCCTTCCTCCCTTCCTTCCTTCCTTTCTTCCTTCCTTCCTTCCTTCCTTCTTTCCTTCCTTCCTTTTTCCATTCTTCATTTCTGTTTTTAGCACCTTACAAAAGACCAGGAAATTATTCCACCTACTTCCAAAATCTGTAAAGGTTTGGGGAAGAATAATATATTTTAAAGTAATAATTCTTCACTGAGTCACTGCAATCTGTTTTATATATGCTTAGAAAAAAATTTCTTCTTTATTACATGAGCAGCAAAAAAACATGATGGTTTCTTCTCTCCCAAGTCATAAGTTATAGGTACATTTGTTATTGATGCATCATTTATTAGCTTACACTGATATTCCTAATCTTAGCTTTGTTTCCACAGTATCACAGAGACTTCTGATAATGCTTCAGATGATTAGGGAGAAAGAGAGGGAGCAGAAGAGAGAGACAGAGACAGAGAAAGACAGGGACAGAGAGACAGAAATACAGAGAAAGAGAGACAGAGACAGAGAGAGAGAGAGAACAATGAGCCACTAGGGTTACTTGAATGTGATTGTGAAGCAGCTCAACAGTTCCAGAGTCAGTGGCAAATTCAGTGCTGCCGCTAGGACCCAACATTCCACTCTACCACTTCACTCCCACCCTCTTATCACAAAAATGATTCAGAAATTGCATTGTGATAACTTCATTTGGTATTTCTATGTTTTCATTAAGAGTCCATTTTATTGCAGGTGTCAAATCTACTAAAGAAGTAGATGTCACATGTTCCGGTTTTGGGAAAGTTTCTAGATGACAGATTGCCAACTTCTCATTGTATCTTTTGCAGTATAAAGGGGACAAAGGAACTCTCTGAGACTCCTTTATATAAGGATGTTGTGGTGGATTGACAATTGGAGGTCAGCTCATAACAATCCACTGAACTGAACCAGCAGGGTGCTGGGTTTTAGAGGCCCACCTGAGGATTGTTGGCAGCAGCATAAGAGGCAGAAATGGAGAAGAAAAGAGGCTGTGGGAAGCTGCTGGGAAGCTGGAGGGAGCTGTGGGTTTACTGGAGGAGTGTGTCGTGCTGGCTTTCCTAATGAACCAGGCTGCTCTAATCATCAAAGGAGCTTAGGACTGTCGCTGAGCATGGCCGTGGTTCACTCTGAGGGAGCTCTGGTCCTATCACTGAGCACTGCTCCCTGGCTCCAGAGCAGTCTCCTGGAGAAGCTTGTCACATTGGCTTTCCTGAGGGGAACTCGGGTGTTCTTATTGTCAGAGGAGCTTGAGATGTCACTCTGACTGAGGATGGCTGTGGTACTTTTTATGGGAATTCTAGTTCTTACTCCTGGCTCCAGTTCAGACTCCTCGACCTGCTGGCACAGACTTCCTAGCTTCCACTGCTGACCTTTGGCCCTTCCCAGCCCATTTCTGTGGAACAGGCCTGCATGAGAAGGTGTGGCTTCTTGGTCTCCAATTGTAGGGGACATTGTTATGGGTTCTATTTTCAGTGGACTCATGAAGGATATTGGTATCCAGGCCCACAACTGGATCCTTTGGTCTTTAGTGTGTACAGATTTCCTGAACTCATTTCCATTATGATGGCTTGGGTGACTATTACAAAATAATCTAGTAATAAAGTGTTTTGTGTTGGAATCTTCCCCTTGCAATCACTAAACTACAACAGGTATGAATCCCATTCGTAAAGATTCCACCTTGCCACATATATTAGTTGCTTTTCTCATTGCTGATACAAAAATACCCAACACTCAAAGTTGAACGAGGAAAGGTTTATTTGAGTCTCAGTTGGTAGAGGTTTCAGTTCATGGCTGTCTTGAAGGCAAAGTGGCATGGCAGAGGGGCATCAAGTCAGGCAGCAAGCAGCAAGCTACCAGAAACGAGCTACAAGCAGCAACTCTCTTTCTGTCCCTTATATTGCACCTGGGCTATCCACCCTAGGGTGAGGAACACTCATAACTGGGGTGGGGCAGCCTTCCAACTAGCATTGCACCACAAACCGATCCCAGCATTACATCCTTGATTTAAGCATCAGACTACCTAGATCCATCTACCTCCAAAAGTCCACACCTAGGACTTGCATACAGCTGTGGGGAACACATAGACACAAGCCAAAACACCACCTAGTTACTTCCCAAAGGTCTACCTCCTGATTACCAACACAGAGCATTATGGTTTCAACCTATGATTCTTGTGGCTGGGGCATAAACATTCAATCTGTAGCATCTCCTCAAAAAGAATTTCTCATAGTTTGCTTGCTTGCACTAGAGGAGATTCACAGTTCTAATCTTTGTTTGCTTTTCCTTTGCAATTCATGTCCCATTTTCTGTGCTGCTAAAGTGCTATAACCCAAAAGCTTGCATTACTGGCGGTGGCAGGTGTCAGACAGGGCGGCTGCAGTATTTCCTCCAAGATTTTCTGTGTGGTGCAATTTGGCCTTAGTCATAATCAAGTTTGTTTCACTTGCTTCTTTCTTTTCTTCCATCCAGTGCTTTCACTTTCAGGCTTATCCTTCCTCTTTGAATTCTTATCGTTACAAAAAGACTTAGACAGTGTGAATCATTAAGAGCTCAACAAAATTACAGCAAAATGTTTCAATGTAAGAATTTTATTATCAATTCTTCCTCAGGCATTGTTTTAAAGTTTATTTATTTTCTATTTTTTGGTGGCTGGGGATTGAATTCAGGGCCTTGTGCTTGCCCCCTGGAAGCGCTTATTCCACTGAGCCATCTCCCAGGCCTCTAGGCATTACTTCAGACACCTGAGCAACCACAGTTGTGTAGTTCAATCACCATGTACAGAGCAGCTCATCATACTTAGTGAGGTCACAAAATGTGTATCTTACATTTTTAATCTGATAGGATCCATGACCAGTTTAACATGTCAGAGAGTTTTGATTTGGAAGACTCCGTGGTCTATATTTCCAGGACATGGGAAGGTAATTTAACAAATTTTCACTGTTTGAATTGATCTTAATTGTTTATTAAAGAGCTCCTAAGATAACTCCTCTCATAAGCAAATATAAGTGAGTCTTAAATTTTGTTGTCTAGACCACAAGCAGTTGAAAAAATTACTCGTTACTACTGCCCTATACACTGTAAACAGTACAATGTATATGCTAAAAATAGAGATATTAATATGATGAGATAAATAATTGAGCAAACATTCTATTTGCCCTCAAACTCCACTTTCAAATATTGTTTCTGCATCCTATGCCTACTGTTTATCTTAGTCCTCAGAAGATGTTTCTAATATGAAGACTTACGTCTTATTGTTTGGGGAATTCTCACCATTATGACTTCAAACAGTTTCTGTATACTTTCTTTTTTGTATTTGTAACATAAGTATGTTGGACTTTCTGGATATATCTTCTGTGTGTCCCAACTCTTCATAGTTTTTACTTCTACACCTGGATGAATGAATCAGCGTGATCTGGGGTATGGAAAGCCCATCTGAGGGTGGTTGCCAACAGCATAAAGGGAAACCTGAAGGGGAAGATGGTGTGCTGCTGCTGGAGCATCTTTCCACACTGACCTTCCTGATGTGGACACAGCTGTTCTCATCGTCACAGGAGCTTGGCACCTCGCTGTTGCTGAGTTCTCTTTGGGAGAGTTCTGGTCCTTACCTTGAATAAAGTAAGGAGGTGAAGGGATACGGTAAGGAGCCTTCCTGGCTCCAGTGCAGATCCCTGTGCCTAGTGGCACAGATCCTTCATCCCATTGGCATGAACTTTCTAGATTCCACCAATGGCTTTTGGGTCCTTGATACACTTTTGTCAGACATTGTCCTGGCACTGGGCCTCCAGCTAGACTCATGGGGACATTAATATGGCCCCTAGGTCCTCAGCTGGACACACGCAGGACATTACTATGGGATCCAGGCTCACAGCTAGATTCTTTGGCTCTTTAATGCATGGATAGGTCTCTTGTATTTCAATGTATTTGACTTTTGGGGCAAGTATTATAAAGTAGTTGTATAAATTATGTGCCCTGAATTCTGACTGTAATATCTTTATGCTGTTATTACTATGTATTATCTTTTCTTAAGATGGTTTTGATCTTCTGTTCAACATATGAAATCATGTTTTCTTTCTATTCTAGTCACTATATTACTAAGTTCTCTGAATTTTAATAATTTTCTAAGTATCTTATTATATTATTACTTATTTTATTATCTCTTAGATTTTTTAGTGTTTCTATTGTATTCCCCATCTTTTCAAGACTAGTGTATTATAAAATTGCTTCTGATTGCTCAGTTTTCCATGTCTTATGCTGTGCAGATTGCTAAGCTTGCTAAATTTATGGCACAGTTTTCATTATTTGGATCTTCTCAAGTGCCTTTCATCATTTTGAGAGTGCACCTCAGAGTTGCTTGACTATGAGGCCATTCCTGGATAAACCAAAAGTAGTTTCAAGAAAGCCCTAGCACCAGATGTGTAGCGCTCAGCAACTGGGTCCTATTGAGGAAGATTAGCTTAATAATACTTTTGAATGTCTCTGAACCCTACCTTCGTGTAGGCTTTTTCCCCTAATATTTTTATTTGCATTTTCCAGATGTTTCCTTTTTCCAAAGTTTTATTTATGGGCTAATTTGTCTTACCATTTATTTATTTTTTAACAGTTAATGCTTTAAAAAAAACTGATCAATTTCACATGCTTATACCTGTTACTCTTTCTATTTATTTTTTGTGAAGTTTTATTTTTACTTTCTCATTTTTTTTTTTTTGTCTTTTTGAGACTTAGTGAGGGTCTCACTATGCAGTTCAGGCTAGCCTTAAAGCTCACGTAAGATTAGTACATGTGTGCATTTCATAGCATTCCCATTCCTTGTGTGGATTTGGTACCTGTACATACCACATCCCAGTGCTTTTAATTTTTAGAAGCATTTGGTCAGTTTTTCTTCCATCAACTTGAGGCAAATGGGAGAGGATTCAGCAAGCGCCTAATTCTCAGTCCATTCCCTTGAATGAGAAACCTTCACCTGGTCCTGGTTTTATCTTTATTTTTAATCTGGTCATGAACTAAGGAACTAAGAAAAAATAAAACTTGAATAAAAGAGCAACCCAGGGATTTGCAGGGTATCCACAGACTGCATACTCTAAGATGATGTTCTAAGGCAGCAAAAGATCCCGAGAGCATGTGCTTGCAGACTGAGAACTGGACTGGCCATTACAAACACCTATTTTTAGCTCTGCCCTGACTTTTGAAATAGCCTGAGGAAAAAGCTGCTGTCTGAGCTCCCTTACTGATGCTCCTTACTAACCTTCCTCCTGAACTCAATGTGAAAACACACTTCTGTTATGAAATTGGTCAAGAGTCTTTAAGCCCTAAATTTCTAACCTACCAAACAATATCTTGAATAAGAAAAGAATTGGCTGACTGAGTCTTTTTTCTTGTCTCACTTTATCCTTGGGCAAACACAAAGAGAACCTGTTTCTCTCATCTTTTTCCCTTGATTTCATTAAACAGCACTCATAAACAAATATTACTCTCATACACTTCCAATTTATGAAGTGTTGCAGTCTCCAAATAGATCAAAATCTTGTAAAAATGTAACCTCAAGATACTACATATGAATGCTTAGGAAAACAGTATAAGCAGCAATTGTTCCTAAGGATTTCATCAAGACTATTTAAAATGTGTAAAAAAATGATTATTGAACATGAGAGGTATGTTTTAAAATGTTGCAAAGTTAATAAATCAATTTAGCAATATAGAAAGAAAAATCACATTAGCCATAAAGTGTATAAGAATCATAATGTTTTATAAAACACTAGTAATTATTTGAAAATATCATCAACGAAATAATGAGAAAAATTAAGTTTCATATTCCTTTATGCCAGTGCTTCCAATATTTTTCTTAATGGTGTAAGTCATTAATTAATTCACAATATTATTTCACTCAGATGAAAGACCCTATGTACCAACAGAGCTTATCCATAGCCTCTATCTTCTTAAACACCTGGCTTTTTTTTTTTTTTTTTTCGAGTGACACAGAGACTGAGCATGGTGAAGCCAAAAACATGAATGGGCTGATAATAGCTACTTTAGAAAGGAATCAGCAAAAGCCTTTGGAGCCAACAGGACCAGCAGCTCTTTCCAGTGATTGTTGCCAGGTGAAACACCATATAAATACACATGCTGTACAGGAAGTTTAGGAAATATGACAGATTAAATACGCATGTTTACCGCCCACTCCTTTGGGAGAGGGTAGTGAATAATGAGAACAGTGAGAAGATTGAGACATAAATATCTAAAGATACAACGTGGTAAATAAATGAATGAAAACCACAGAAGAACCAGAGAAGCTGAAACCCAAGAACCTGAAGATGGGAATACTGTTGAAAGGAGGGACAATCACTCCACAGCACCCGGAAGAAATGTGAGACTGAGAAACACCAAGTATGGAAGCCACAAAGCAGTGACAAGCTGGAAACAGGCATGAGCCAGAAGTCTGTGATTCAGAGCTTTCCTCTGTGAGGCTTTTCTTCCATCCCATACCGCTGCCGCAGATTTCTCCTCTAGAACTAGATGAGAACCAGGATTTTGCTGGGGGAAATTGATAAAAGAGAGGCACATCGAATGTGGCAATTAAAGGTGGGCAAATTCCAGCAAACAGTAGAAATGCCAGCTTGGATTCTGGCCTGTTCTAAATCTAAAATTCTGAATAAACCAAAGACTAGAATATTCTTTTCTATATAACTTGAAGAGTTCCTGAGAAGAGCAAAAAAAGCACCCACCTTCAATAACAACAAAACATCCATCAGATGTTTTGGGAAGTGTCTCCCTGTGCACTTGCTATCTGAGCACCTTCCAATGAATCCTGAGGTTTAATATGCTGCTCTTCTGGGGATCCCTTGCTGAATGATCCACCCAGACAGCAAAGTGGTAAAAATAAGATCTTATCGGAAGATATCGCGACTAAAGCACAAAGACGTTGGTATAGAACTGGACACAATCGCAAATGTAAATTGAGCAAGTGGAGATTTACAGCCCAGAGACAGGGATCAGTTGAAAGAAATTTTCTAAGAAATTTTCTTCGAGTATAAGGGAGAATGCTGGCTAAAATGAAGTCAGAGAGTTCTTGCTGAAGTCAAAACTATGATTCCATTACCTAGGGGACTATCCACGGAGGATAGTGATGGTCCAGGTCTTTCCTAAACTAATTTAGCAGGATTCTTGCTAAAATTGGACTACATAGGGCTGACAAGGATTGGCACTGATGTATGAGGCCTGACAAGAGTGAGGTCAAGGACAGATTCCTTGTCATTCCTGACACATAGATATTCATCACTTTTATAATCCTCGTCTTTGAGCCTCCAGTAAACCTAGTATTAGCCCTAAATATGAGTGAACATCTTAGGGCAATCACATATTTGACTGAAGCATTTGGCATAAAAAAGACATAAAAATTAAGAAAAGAGACCTCTAAGGATACAGACTAATAGAACTTCTACAAACAAACAAAAATAGAGAAAGCTACCAAACAATCAACAAAGGAAAATTTGTGAGAGCGAATCATAGGTTTATAAACAACTACAAATTAATTACCAAGCAAAGTGAATAAGTCAAATGAAATGATCAAAGTTCAACACATTTAAGATAAGTTATGAACACAAAATAATATTTGTTGGTGTCTGGGAATTCAAAATTTTACATCCTATATTTATTGTCATATACAATAGACGCACATACTAAAATGATTTTCACAGATGCTGAGAACAAATCTGTCTTTAATTCTGACTCTTCTGCTTCCTAGCTGGGTGGTGACAGCAAAGAGTTTAACCTCTGTGTATTTTAACTTTTTCATTGGTGAAACAGAATAATAGGACCTACTTCATGATCATGCATGATTTAATAAGATAACACATGACAATTGTGCCTCAAATAATACATTCTATTTTATCTCTTCATTTTCTTTATTACATCACATAAAGCACAGACCTTACTGCCAAGTAGAGAAAATTCTACAGGATATCAGAAATGACAAACATAAATAATAGCTGTGTGTTGGATTTAAAGAGCAATATTTGTTAGAACAATGCATTGGAAGACTCAGGTCTGAGGAATCCAGGCGGAATGTCAGGCTCCTGAATTTTGAACACTAATTACATGTGAGTGACAAATCTGTTGAACATTTGTAATTTGTAACATCATAGCCATATGGAATTTAATTTTTACCACTGAGTCTTTAATTTTTAATGTTTAAGCCTCAAAATTTAGAACATTAGGCACATAAGTAAAATATAATCATAGTACATTGGTTTAGTGTGCAATGGTTACCTAGTTAAAGGAAAGTACCCAGCTAAATAATTTAACCCCAAATGATAATATAACTGTAACAAGAGAATGATGCAGGGTAAGGATCAGAGACAACAGGAATAAGTAAGAGAACTAAGGCCTCAAATTCAACATCAACGAGTCAATAAATATTGCCTGTAATTTGACAAATTAGGGGACTCATGACTTTAGATTTCCTAGCTACAGAAGATAGCAAGAGAGGTAACGTGTAAAGAAGCATATAAACTACATTAAATTGTGTGTGATAGACTGGAAAATGGTTGTTACTGAGTTTTCATCCAAGTGAATTTCTTTCAAAGTCTTGGATAGTTAAAGTAGGGACATAAAAATGAAATGAAAAATCTAGATAGTAACTTCTGTATACTTAAAATAACATGAAATTTTGTGACAGGCTAACCACATTGTTCTATTTAGACATAAAACTGCCATAGTTTGAGGATCTTCTTTTTGAAAGGTAATGGTTGTTTGGAGCTAGCATTTTTCAGCAGTGCTCAAGATTATAAGATGAATTCTACTTTGGTCTTAAGTTCTCAATACTTAGGGAATTCATTAACTAACCAGCAAAGGAAAACCTACTCATTTTACATGCTAATATAAATCTTAAGTTACATCTTCATTATAAAAGGATAATTGTTTCATTCCACAGGCAGAACAGAGGAATCATGTTTCTGTTTTTTCAAGACAACATGTGTTTTTTTTTTTGTCTTTTTGAGACAGGGTCTCACTATGCAGTTCAGGCTGGCCTTAAGCTCACTTTGTAGCTCAGGCTGGTCTCGAACTCACAACAATCCTCCTGCCTCAGCCTCCCGAGTGCTGGGATTACAGGCATGTGCCACCATGCCTGGCTCAACATGTGTTTTTTGGAAACCATTCATAGTATATTCAAATATTCACATCAAATTTGCAAATAATCCAAAACAATTAATGAAGCTATAATCTTCTGTCTCGTAATGATATTTTAAGTAGAAGACTTACTATAAATGCTTTACTTTTTAAGTATGTTTAATGCCTAAAAAAATCTATACATGAGAAAGACATTCTAGATGGTTATGGAGATCCTGCCTGGTATCAAAACTTAGCATGTAAATTAGCCACAAAGTGGCAAATCCATTAGCAGAAAATTGAGGATTCATAGTATGTCAAACAAGTCTGTATGAACAGTACAGTTGGGATTGATAACGCTGTGCTTGTACATAATTCTATGAGAGGCAAGATTTGCAAACTGTTTTCATAATGTTTGCAATGTATTAATTTATGAAATCCATCTTGTCAAGGTATCTTAAAACTGTCTCATCGATATTTGTACTTCAATTAAACAAAAGTAAAATAAAAAAAAACTTGGCAGAGAGTATGCAGTATGAATATATCACAATTCATTAAAATTAATATTCTATTATTGAACATTGAAGGAGTTTCTATTATAAATAATATTGAAATAGACACTTTAGAATGTAAATTTGAGCACCTGTTTTTGGTTAACTCTGTAAGATAAAATACTATAAGTGAAATTGGGCCATTTTTTAATTAAAAAGTATTTTTTACCTTAAAAAAAAACATAGTATGTCAAACGAATAGACAAGGAACTCTGACACATTTGGCCTTTGATAATCAGTTATAATTATTACAAAATACAAAATATTAACTTGGTCACTAGTACAAGTAGGGCACATTTCTCATTTTCTCTTGATCCCAAATACAAGTACTGTAATATGTGAACTGGTAGTAGGACCATTCATATTGAGGTCTACTGAGCAGGGGAAAAGTGAGATCATAGAACAGCCTGAAAAGGCTGCCCTATTTGATATTATTATAAGACTTGAATACCTCTTATCCCTCAATGAAAACTTACAAGGTTTCTTCTTCCTGTTAATTTAAAACAAATATACAAACCTCAAGAGTCCCTGAGAACAAATCCCATATTCTCACAGGAGTCCTGAAATTCAGGATAACACTTCTCTTGTGTGTAGACTTTTGAGTTTGTTCAAGAAGGAGTAAAACTTAAGAGATAACTGGAAGGCCATATATGCCATTGTTATAGACCCAAAGAGGAAGTTAATGACATTTTCCAATGTGGTGATGTGTGTGTGTGTGTGTGTGTGTGTGTGTAATGATTAGAAACACACAAATATACCTTCAAAAGAACAATGCATACAAGATCTTGTGAGATTTTCAACTTTTGTACTCCTTGACTCCCCTCAGTCTTCTGAGAATGAAGCATGTAGATTCGGGGGCTTACAATCTGTCAGGCATCTGTCAGTAAAACACAACACACTATCTCTAACCCTCACTACTGTGGGAGCTATGCAAAAATGTTAACTTATCAGGCTTGACACATGTTCTTATAAAGACCTACTCATGGGTTTCATTCTGGGCTGGCACCTAGGAACCTGGATCACCATCGCTAAAACTGATACATTCTCTATGTCATGGTCACTGTCTCCTCACTGGGACAAAATACCAAACACCCACAAAATACGAATATAGTACCAATGAATTAAAGGAGGAGAAGTTTATTTTGGCCCACAGTTTCCAGGGCCTCATTCAGTTCACGCATGGTGAACCAACAGTAAAGAAAAAACAGTATGCTGTTAGAAAGCTGCTCACATAGTGGATGCCAGGAAGCTGAGAGGAAGGATCCATGGCGAGCAGTGCACCCTTCCAGGTCATGCCACAGTGTGCCACCTCCTCTGACTGGATCCTGCCTCTCCATCTCACAGGCAGTGATGAGCTCATCAGCGGATCTGTTACTGATGAGCACAGTATGCCATGTCCATCACTTCCCAGAATTTTCCATGCTCCTCACTTCTGCACTTGTGAGACTCTGAGGTGGCACTTTACATGAAAGGCCTAAGTAGCTCCCAAAATACTTGAAAAAAACCATACAGTTCATGTTAAACATGTTCTTCTGAACGTCTGCAATTTGCTGCCTACCTGTTCAGACCCTATACAAGTGCTGACTGCTGAAGATACAGTGAGCTTTCTTGGGTTAGCAGCGTCTTCCTTTGTTATCCCAGTGCACTGCTGAGAGGAGCACGCATGCTATATGCACCTCAGCTGGATGAGGACCGCTGGAAGCTTGCATCTGGTTTGCCCCAGAATTCTCCCTGGATGCCTGTTCTTTGTACTGGCTTTGCTTTGTATCCTTCCACAGTGATAAATCACTGCTATGAATATGACCACATGCTGACTTCTGTGATAACCTCACAGCAATGCCAGATATGTGTCAGAATGGACACATGAGCCAGGTTGCCCCAGCAGCTAAGCATCAGATCAAAACTTATTTTTTTCTAAATTATGACCTTATTATTAAGTTTAGTTACAGTGTTGGAACTCAACAAGTGAGTTGTCTTTTGCAGTTTGGGTACTCAGTTCTAAAAACATTGCCATCACTGCCTAGCACAGCACTATGCCTGAGGTGGTTCTTGGGGACCTCAACACAGAAAGTATTCTTATTTGACTATATTTTATAGGGTCTAAAAAGGAACTACAGAAAAGTTAAGACAATTCCAAAGTTTTCATCAAAACTTTTAGAAAGGGCCAATACTTACTGTAGAGTAATGCAATGCTTAACATGTTAACCTTCTACTACATGTGAAATGATTGAAGATATAGTTTTCCTATTGCATTGTGCATGATGAAGGTCCTCCCATTTCCTGATGCAAGTATGTTTAACATATGTGCATACGTATGTACATATATACGTATGTGTATAATGTATATGTGTGCACATATGTTAAATATATATGTATGTCACTGATATATATGATACTGTACACCAAATTTAATCTGCTACCTGCTTCATGCATGTTTTGTCTCTGTGGTCTGATAAAGAACTACCTAAGTACCTAAAAACTAGAGCATGTGATGTTTCTGGCCGTATGAGTCTGAAAAAAGTAAAAACCTGTTCATTTTTTCTGACCTTAAGTTTCCTCATCTGAAAAATGTAGCTAACAATGCAATTACAAAAATGTAATGAAATAAAATAGACTAAAATAATTTAGCTCAAAATAAAAATTTAACACATAGTTCTTGCTACCGTTAATTACTGTAGTTGCTAAATATGCAATGATTTTAATCCTTTGTACAGTAGGACATAGAGCTTTTTGTAGATAACTAGGACCACAAGTTTGAGCTCAGTCTGTTTAACTTTACAATTTGCTGGGATCTTGCCTAAAAATAAAATATTAAAAATGAGCTGGGAGGGCTGGCCAGATAGCTCAGTGGATTAAAGTGTCTGTTTAGGCAGATGCAGGGGCCAGAGGTTCAATCCCCTGGCCTAATGTTCTAGCCCTGCCCTCAGGGTATGCTAAAATGGCAATTGAGACTGGATGCTCTCCTATAATCCCAGTGCTTGGGAAGCTATAAAGAGGGAGATTACTACAAATCCAACCTCATAAGTGAGACCCTGTAGATCCTATAGACCCTGTCCTAAATACATTTAAAAAAAAAAAAAGAGCTGGGGATATAACTTAATGCAAACATCCTGGGTTCAAACCCCAGTACCACACACACACACACACACACACACACACACACACACACACACAATTCATTAGTATAAAGTGACTGGAAAGAAAATAACTAGAATTAGGCCAACTCTTATAACTAGAAAGTAACTAGAATTTTGGAATCAGAAAACTTAGATGAATGCCCATATCTGCTCCCAGAATTGGAGCCAATTTTGAGTCTTCCCTGAGTACCAGGATCCCCACTGCAGACAGGCCAGTGCTCTTATCTGGCTTCATTTTGAAAGGTGCATCAAAGGGTCAAGAGCCTATTCTTTCAGCTCTTTGGTCTGCAGTGGTATTTGGGACCAAAATATCCACTCCACAATTCCTTGACCCAGCCTTCCTGTGCTGCAGTAATTTCAAACTATAGATTTCTCATCATCATAGTTTGCTTCAAAAAAGAAAAAAAAATCTCATCTAGGCACAAGAAGTCACTTTGAAGAGGCTGTCCTCTATTGCAGCGCAATTTCAGAATTATCCACTACAGATTATCCTTTGCTTTTTTCAGATTGCAATTGCAACTGACCTAATTTGTAAAGATTCCACGGAAAAAAGCTTCATTAAAAGCCTTTATCTTTAGCAGCCTCTCTTTTCTCTCTCAAATGATCTAGGTCAGAGTGGCCTAGTTGGGAAAATCACCATCACTATAAGCCCTCTGAAAGTAGCTTGTGAAGAGTGTAGTGTCCAAGGATTGTTGACTGACCTGTAAAGACCAGGGAAGGTGTTGAAGGCGTTTGAACAAAAGGACTTAAAAACTTCCTGAAAAAGTATAGTAGTAGCTAACTTCTACTTTATCTTCCCTGAAAAAATAGTTTTAAGAGCCGTCTGGAACTGATCTTCTGACAGATAATACAGGAAGCATTTCATTTGACCACTATATTTCATGAAAATGGTAATAATGGACTATGTGCAAAATATCACAATCACAGAGTCTTTATCATTTAGGCTTTCTCATGATAGTATAGACTTCAAAGTTTCAGTGGCACATGCACTCTGAGTTAATTTCTTACCAGAGAAGTTAAATGATAACTAGTCAAAAGAAATTATTTTTTCGTGTGTGTAAGAGTGCATCACATTTACCATTATCTACCTTCTGAAAAATTAGGAATTTAGAAAGACTGAATGAAGCTACTCCACCATAAACAATTCTTGTCTGTTGGCCTTAATTGACAGATGATGGAGCTGACTTGCATATATCAGTGCTAAATATCTAATATTTAATAGTCATAACAACGTAACTATTAAGTTGCTTATCTATGTGTTTATTATGTGAGTTTATTTCAAGTCCATCAGGTGGCCTTTATTAAGGCTACTTTGGTCCCTAGTCAATTATGTTTTGTCTTCATTTTATTGGCAGGTGTTCAAAGTATTCCAGTTGAATTCCAAAGCCTAGATTTAGACTTGCTTTGTAATTTCATACACTAATATAATTTTCTGTTTAGGGTCTGAAACAGGTACAAAAGTAAACATTTAAAATAAAAATAATTCATGAATATTCAAAAAGCATTTTTGCTATGGATATCATCTAACAGTTGGTTCATTACCAGAACATTTATTCACAAACAGATAAATTAACCTCAGCTTGGTGTGGTGGTACACAACTGTACAGTACCAGGAGGACTCTGTCTCCAAAAAAAAAATTTAATCTCAATCTCCAGAAAGGAAAAAGAAAATAAAAAATAACTCTAACATATGTTAATAGACAGATTAACCCCTAGATTGAATCATTTTAATTCAAATAAAATCACTGCCTTGCCTAAGAGTCACCATTCCATAATCTTATCTAAAATATCATTAGTAATTGAAAAATATATAGAATAGGAATGTCTTTCAGGGATTAAAACATATATCATAAAATACATTTACTGAAACTGACATAGTTTACTCAATGAAACATCCTTCATCACTTGCTTACTCCATATTAAGCACAATTGAAATCCACTTAGCTAAATCACTTTTCAAGTAAAAGAAAAAAGTAACCATGTGTAAAGAGGTATAAGGATATAAGATAGAGATTGCTGAAAGCAGCAAAATTATAATCACCAGACTGCTGAAAATATTGAACCCAATTGCTAGGCCTGTACTCACAAGGGAAAACAAGTACTTGAGCCAGATATTTGTATGCCCGTGTTTGTAGCAGTGTTAGTCACAAAAGCCGAAGGGTAGAAGTAACTCGGTGCCTCTCAAGACAGGAATAGGTAACAAAGTATGGTGTACATGAACACACATGTCCTAACTTAGTCTTTAAAACACAAAAGACATTCTGATGTAATCTATAACAAGGACAAAAATGAAATAAGTCAATCACCAAAAAAGACAAATCTGACTTCAACCACGTGGAGCATCTGGCAGGGCTGTGGTGGCAGGGTGTGCTGTGGGGAGCCCGAGGGAGGAGGAGGCAGGAGTAAGTGTTTCACAGGTGCAGCATTTCCTTGGGGAAAATGAAAAAGCACAACTTGAATGTACTTAATGGCATAAATGTGTATATTTAAAAGCAGTTTATAAATTTTATGTCATGTACATTTTAACACAATAAAAACTGTTTAAAGCAGTTTAAATGTTGAAGTTCAAGTTATAAGTTTCTTTCAACTTCAATAGTTTTTATTTAAAAAGCCACAAAATTATAAAAATATAAACATCCACACTAGTAAATACATTCATAAACAGCTGAACGTATAAAAATGCTTCTTGAAAAAATATCTCTATGTGACATACAGTTGAACAGTCTGAAATAATGCCACATTATGAAAAATGATTAAATATGTTAGTTTTATGAAAGAGAAAGAGAGAGAGATAGGCAGAGAGAGAGAGAGACTTTTTGAAATATTTCTTTTTTGGTAGTACTGGAGATTAAACTCAGGACCCTGTGCTTGCCACACAGGAACTTATTCTACTGAGCTATCTCTCCAGCCCCTGAAATATTTTTTGTTTGAAATAGCTGAAGTCACTCATGGTATCATCTTAAAGAGGCAAATTCTACAATTTAGAGAATGAGTCCATGGGTTGCACATAAGTGTAACTCAGCTGCTAAAGTACCTACTGCACCCTTGAGAATATAAGTTTAAATTTTTGTTTTATTTGCTGCCAATTTTTCTCAATGAACAAAATTATAATTATTATAATTTAATTAGAAATTAGAAAACCTAATTCCCAATTTGCTTCATTTAATTTTCTATTAAGATGTGAGAAAGTACATTTCTTCTGATATTCTGCAAATACTCTAAGGAAAGCAAGACACTTTAAAGCCAAAGCTTTCTCACATTCTGCTCTGAATTCTGGTGAAAATAATTATCTTTCAATAGAAAAATGATTTTTTACCCAAATAGTAGTGAAGAAAAATCCCCTGAAAGAAGTATTCTGAGAAAGATTCTAAACTTAACAAAAAGAAAAACAAAAAAGCCATCACAATCAAAATACCATTTCTCAGGGTCAATGACAAATGCTTCATATGTTGAGACTCTAAGCTCCACAGCACAGTGAGGTCCTTTGGATCTAATATCAAGTTACTGAGGCACTTGTGAGACTCATGCAGCTGCACTCAACCTGTTTATCATTTGTAACATTTGCTTTTCATTCATCTAGTAAAAAAGTAAATGGCATGGTGACACATTGCTGCCAGGTGAAGGTACAGAGGAAAACCTAATTCCAATTTAAGGCCAAAAGCAAACTTAATCTCACTCTTGCCAAAATTCAGCTTAGGTTTAGTTCTTCACATATTAAACACTAATATCTAGGTCAATTTTTTTAAAGTGATGGCATAAGATGAATTAAGACATTAAATGTAAAAATTTTAATTGATTTTAAGAGGGAGGTTGAGTAAATCTACTTGCTTACTTAAATCAGAACAATGCAGAAAAATGCAGCCTATAGTTGTCAAAGGAGAGAATCCTGGAGAAAAAAAAATGAATGGAGAACTATTTTTTTTAAAAGTTTGTGCTTGGAAACTCGACAGCTCTGTATCTATTACTTAATAATTCTATGAACCTAAGTATTTAATTTCTCTCTATCTATATCTGCAAAATACAAATAATATTATATGTACTGGATTATTATGAACATTGAAGTTAATATATATATATATATGTATGTATATATGCAACTATCAGAGAGAAGGCCTTTGATAAAGGCAGCTATTACTATCATCTTTTCCTATGAATATAATGCTATTACACAGTTAGCTTTATCTCCCAGGATTGGACTTCTGCCTACATGCAGGCTTTCTAGTCTACTGAAAGAGTCTGATTATACTTTTGAAATCACACATATGGAGAAGTCAACAACTGTGCTTCACCCCCAGTCAAACTACTTCCTTAGGATACTACAGGTTTACCACCAACTCAAAGTCAGTGCTCTACAACTACAGCCACAGCTTCTGAAAGGGTTAGTCCAAAGCAGAGAAGCCTTTGTCCAATATTCTGATCACAGTTTTAACACTGAGTGTACAGGCAAGTAAAATGTACCATGTGATATCACTGTCACCAAGTTGGAAAGATTAACAAAAGAAACAGCAGTCAGGTTGAAAAAGGGGAGGGATGCTTCTGGCCAGGGACAGCACCTGAGCAGTGGGGTACTCCTCTTCTCCTTCCCCATCTCTTTTGCTGTGAGCAGCGGAAAGTGAGCTCACAAAACCATCCTTATAAAAGGGGAAAGGTTCAGACTTTCATTTGGGTACATGAACTAATTTGCTCACTGGCTGATTGTATTATCTGAAGCTGAGTCACTGGAATAATGCTCTAAGTGTGTTGATGGAGTATAAACACTGAAGTATTCCCAATCAGCATACCCATGTGCTAAAAGTTATCATGGAAATAAAAGGTCAAGTCTTCCAAAAGGACTTTCTAAACCTGGAACTCACATATTTTAACAAAAAGCTACATGATTCCTCTGATTTATTAAGCCAGGGAAGAACATTCTCCCTTTTCTTAGCAACTGTTCATGCTTTCCTTCCTGCTAATAAAGTGGAAATGCCTAATCTAGATTGTTAACCTCCATGTCTAACACTTAGCACAGCTGTAACATGTTTCATACTTAGCATGCAGTCTCTGAATGAATGAATGAATGAATGAATGATGAATGAATGAATGAATGCTGAATTCAAGTTACGCTAAGATGCCATCAACTGCATCAAGAAGATAAATTTAAAAAAAAAAAGAAGATAAATTATTAGGGCATGGGTAATCATTATACAGTGTGAATCTTCAAAGTTTCATAATTCCAGAAAGATATTATCAATATCAATAATTTGAAAGTTTCTCATATGTTTTCTCTTAAACCTTACTAGCAGGATCCTTATAAGGACAAAGGACATAAGTGTGATGTCACACTAAAGAAAAAGAAGATAATGTGATGTGACCATATTCCTGCAGTGAAACCATGAATGAAATAAGAAGAGAAAGAAACAAGTTCCCACATGCATATCCAGGAGGCTTTCTTGTTGTTAGAGTCTAAAAGAATTATCAATGCTGCTGAAAGTTATAGCACAAACCACCCAAAATTTTTGTCAAGAATTTTAAAACTTAGTTGGACTGAAAAAGGTCTTTTCTCTTACTCTTCAGTTGTACTTTTAAAAATAGTAATAAACTTACAATCAACCATTTTAAGTGTACATTTCAATTGTGTCAAGTACCTTCACATTCTTATGTAAGAAATTTCTGTATAACTTCTGAAATTATATATTAAATAATTCCCCATTTCCCCTATGTCTAAATCCTAACAATCACCATTCTACTTTTTATTTCTACAAATATAATTATCTTGGGTGGGGGAGATGGTTCAGTGGAATAAGCACTTGTCTGGCAAGTGCAGGGGCCTGAGTTCAATCCCCGGTTCTGCTAAAAAAAAATCTTACACACCTCATATGATTAAAACCATATCTGATGTATCTTTTTGTTATGAGCATGTCACCTAGCCATAATGTTCTCAGGGCCTACCCATAGAGCAAGTTTCATTTTTAAGGACAGTTCATTATAAGGTCAATTTCTACAAATATCATTGAAACAATTGATACTAAAGTGAGACTTATGATCTTCAAATAAAACACAAATTTCAAATGCTTAGGACTAAAAGAAAACCCAGAAAGCAAGTGCACATCTTACAATAGGTTATCACAATCAGAGAAAACTAATTAAAGTCACTTGAGAAATCATAAGAAACAATTTACATAAACAACTTCTATAAGTTATGGAAATGAGTAATAAAGAAAACTGTAATCAGAGCTAAAGGATCTGGGTTCAAGCTCTGCTTTTGCAATACAGGAGTCACAATGAGCTATTAATTGGAAATCTCTGAGCTCTAAGCCCGCATCTCTCACAAAAGACTATTGATACAAAAATAAGATAAAATGTCTGTGTAATATATAAGATGCTTTATATACAAAAGGAAAATATATTAAAAGTAATTGTTAAGTGTTATTCGTTGATAAGTTTTGCCAAACAAAAATATACTTTGGATAGGGGTAGTAGGGCCACACAACAATGTGAGTAGACTTAATGCCACTGGACTACACACTTGAAAACAGCTGAAATGGGAAGCTTCATGTTATATATATTTTATCACAACTGTTAAAGTAACATAAAATACATTAAATTCTATTTTAAATTGCTGAATCAGATGACACATTTTGGCAGTAAAATTTCACATTGTTTTCTCATTCTAATTAATAATTTCAAGAATGTGTTTGGATTTTGAATTGCTTTTTTGGGTTTATATTATCTAAAATACCAGTAACACAAGTACATGTGAAAGTAAATGATCTAATTTTGCTAATATTGGTATTATTACGTACAAATTTTAAAGTGTCCAAGTGCATTAATGTAGGATTCTTCTCACTTTAAGAAAGCAGTTATTTTTGTCACTATGTAACGGGTGGGAAAAGAGAAACACTTAGGTGATGATAATTTACTGTGCCTTAGAAGTCCAGGCTGTTACTTGTGACCTCAAAAAATTAATTCTTATTTTAATAGACACGTTGAAGGATGAAAAGTTGACTCTTTAAATATGATTTCAAATGCTTAATCATACTAAGTAGAGAGTATTATTAAGACCATAGAGACACAAAGGCACAACAGTACTGTCAAATATTTACATACACTTTTACTGAACAGTTAAGGACCAAAGCAGATGAATCAACTGACATTTTGTCTGTGATTTGCACACCTTTACTTTTGGGCAACTTTTTGCCAAATCTTTGTTCTTATATTTCTAGGCTTTAGGTTCAGCATTTTTGTTCTTTTATCCATCTTTTATTTTATCAGGATTCATTGAGCAAAGCCTGTCGACTAACATCATTATAAGCCTATTGAGTTATGTAAGTGACCCTCAGATGAATTGTTCATTAGAATAAAATACTTTAAGGTAATATGACTTTAGGGAAAAAGAGATTGCTCTAAGAGCTTGTTTTTTGTTTTGTTTTATTTGTGTATTTTGTTACAGGGTCTCTACACAGATTGGACTTGTGGTGTTCCTCCTGTTTTTAGCCTCCTCAGTGCAGGGAGTACCACCACACCTGGACTTGCTCAAAGACTTTTAAGCCCAAGGGTTTTGTTCCTTTAGTGAATTTTCTGGAAGGCATATCCTGAAGGTCATTCTAGTATATTGACACCAGGAATTCCCCAGGCTTCTAACCTGTATATGGGAAATACAATAATCACAGCCTGGACTCTGCATATCTTTACCCACAGAAGTTCAATCTCAGCAACTACACTGGCACTGGGAAAAGTAAAGTATACCTACTTGTGTGCTTAACTATCGCTTTCAATCTAATGCCTTTAGAAATGATGTTCAGATGCCAAATTGGGATTTGTTCCTGCTGTATTCAATTTTAAGTTTATATGATCTCTCCTAAAAATTGCTTAATTTTTCTAAGCAATTAAACAATAAATAAAACCTTATAAGAAATGAAAATAGCCAGGGAAATGGCTCAGTAGAATAAGCACTTGCCTGGCAAGTGCAAGGGCCTAAGTTCAATCCCTGGGTCCACCAAAAAAAAAAAAAAAAAAAAAAAAGGAAGAAAGAAAAATAGATCTACGGAGACAGTACAGTGGCATAAGCTCCTGCCTGGCAAGCACAGGGTCCCAAGTTTGTTCCCTGGTATCACAAAAAAGGAAGAAAGAAAGAAGGCAGACAGGAATGAAGGAAGGAGAAGGAGAGAGAGAGAGACAGAGAGAGAGAGAGAGAGAGACAAAGGAAAAAAGAGAGAGAGGGAGAGACCAGAGACCATATACATACCATAATGTAGGATAAGAAAGAAGTAGTGATAAGAGAAGTTTGATTTACTAAGTTGTCAAGAATTCACTAGATTACATCATATCATTCATACATAATTCATTCATTAAAAACCTATAAAGTGTAAGGCACTACAAAAAATATTTCACACACATTTTCCATTTTGTTTATACAATGATTTTACAAAAATTTATATTGTCCACACCTCCACTTTCAGATAATGAAATTGATGTTCAGAAAGGGTTAGGCACCATGTCCCACATTATACCATATAGTATTTTAGAGCCAAAAAAACACCTCAGGAATGACCCAGGTTAAGGTGCGTGGTAACACAAATGTTTGAAAGACAGCTATTCACTTCTATTTATACACTACCTCAGAGGATAAGACTTTCTACTTAAAACTCATTGGTTAAAGGTTCTTTCCTGTTTCTCAAAATTTTTAAATCCTCTTTGAAATATATATATATATATATATATATATATATATATATATATATATATATATGGAGAGAGAGAGAGAGAGAGAGTACTTTGTGCAGGATCTCACTATGCAGCTTAGTGATCCTCCTGTTTTCAGTCTCCCCAGTACTGGGATTACAGACATGCCCCACTGTACCTCGACTCAGCTGGCTCACATGCCGAGCGGTGGTGCCAACGTGGCACGTGATGCTAGGGATCGAACCCAGCCCCTGTGCTTGCCTAAGCAGGCACTTAGTCACTGAGCCCTCTCACTAGTCCTGATGTACACATTCTTGATACAACTTCAGAACTGAAAACCTGGTAAAATCTCCCCCTAACATCCCAACCCGTCATCCCCACACTCCCCAAACCACGATGCACAACAGTTTTCCATTGTCTCCCTAGCAAAAGAAAAAGAGGAACCAAATGTGTATCCCATGCTTCACATTTTTGCTTGACTGAATAGTCATGAGACTATTTTCTATTTGCCTTCATTTGTAGTGCTGGTATAATTTACTATGTTCTAAATGACTGGAAAATTCTGAGAAGATAAAAAGAGCTTGTTATTTGCTACTGCTTCCAAGGACCAACAGCATAGCAGACAGATACCAAAGGGAGTGATGGCTAACAACCATTTGAAAAAGAGAGAGAGAGACAGAGAGAGAGAGACAGGTAGGCAGGCCGGCAGGCAGAAAGACACAGCAGTACATCCTATTCAGAAATACACACATGCAAATTTAGAGAAGATACATTCCCAGCTAGATTGAAGATGACTCTGGAAAACCTAACTGCAATAATTGGCTGTTTGAATCCAATGTGCTACAAAGATGGTAAAAGATAGCTTTTGTTATTTTCAAATGTGTATATAGAAACACAAAGGAGTAAAGAACATGAAAGAATATGAAATGTTCCACACAAAACAATGAAATAAATCTCCAGAGACCAATGCCATAGAAAGTAAAATATATGTCTTACATGATGAGGAATTAAAAACAGCCTTTGCAAAAATATCCAAACAGTTCAAGGAAACAAGACATGAAACAAATTTCATCAAAGAGAAAATATTTTTTTAAAAAGTCAAATGATAATTTTGGAGCTGAAAAGTGCAATAGTCAAGTTAAAACACTCACTAGCAGTATTGAAGAGCAGGCAAAAAAATCAAAGACTCATCCAACTCAAGGACAGGTCATGGGAAATTGTGAGGAAAAAAAGAGAGAAATGAATAAAGAAAGGAGAGTATGTGGAAAATGTAGGTTTCAGTCGAGATGACTAATATATTCAGTGTCTCATGTAAAGAAAGAGATTGAAGAGAAGAAAATCTTATTTTAAGAAATAATGCCCAGAAAGTTCTAGACTCTGAGTAAGAAAATGGGTGCCCAGATTTAAGAAAATCAAATCAGATCATAAGAAATTGAGTAAGTGGGTAGTGAGTCACATTAAAATTATCAAAAAAATTGTAAAAGAGAGAATTGAAAGCATAAAGAGAAAAGTGACTTGTTACATTCAAGGGCAATTCTTACAAACTTAGTTGTTGATTTTTCTGCTGAAACTTTGTAGGCCAGAAGAGAAGGGAGGATACTGACAAACTTAGAGTTCTGTATTTGACAAAACTGTGCTTTACAATTTACAGATAAATAAAACTTTTACCAAACAAAAGCTAAGCAAGTTCAGCATCATTAGATCTACATGAAATGCTAATGGGATCCTTCAAGTTGAGATGAAAGCATTCTAAATAGCAACCTAAAGCATAATCAAGTATGTGACTCGCAGACAAAGGAAAATATATCTTTAATAACTGTAATAATACAATGTTCTGATGTTTGTAGTTTTAAACCAGGTGCAAGAGTCAAAAAACATAAATTGTAATGATGAACCATCTTATAGATATAAAACATTATGAATGTAACTTGAAACAGTAATTAAATGTGTGCATAGGGGAATATATAATTTATGTACAAGACTGAAATTGAGTTGCTATCAACTTTACACATGCTGGTAAAACCATATACGTCATATAAACTTTGTAGTATCCTTAAAGCACCTATCCCAGTTACACATTAGGAATGAGGAGGAGGAGGAAGAACAGAGGAGGTAAGAGGAGAAAGACAAAGAGGAGGAGAAGGAGGAGAAAAAGAAGAAGCACAAGAGGATGAAGAAGAAGGAGAAAGAGGGAGAGGAATAGAACACAAAATCAAGAAGAAAACTCAAGAGAAAAAGGGGGCAAAGAAGGGAACTGAGACAGGAATAAGAGCACATCACTGCAAAGATGAACAAAACACAAAGGGCCACAGCAAGAATGTAAAGGAGGGACAGAAGAGCTACAAGTCTGAAAGAAAACAACAATCAAGAAAATGTTAATGTCTAATTCTTTCTCTATAAAAATTACTTCACTGGCTGAAGCCTGAACTCTATGCTGTATACAGGAGACATGCTTTAGATTTAAGAACACACAGAGGCTGAAAGTGAAATGATGAGAAAAGATATTTCAAGCAAATGACAACCAAAAGAAAGCAGGAGTGGCCATATTTTATTGGAAAAATTTGATGTGAAACCCAACGAGGCAATTACGTTGTATAACCACAAATATGCAGGCCGGGTAGAGTGGTTCACAGTTAGTGCCAAGTACTACGTCAGGCTGAGGCAGGAGGCTCGTAGGTTTAATTTCACCTCAGGCAACTTAGCGACAGTGAGATCTTGTCTCAAATTTAAAGAAAAAATTTGGAATGTAATTCAGTGCAAAGGCCTTGCGGTCAGTGCCCAGTGACACTCACATATACACACATGCATGCACACAAAATCATGCTTGGTATTTTCTCTGACCATAATGGAATGTGACTTAAAAAACATCAACAGAGGAAAAACTGGAAAATAAATGGAAAGTAAGCAGACTTTTCAATAATGAATCAGATCAAAGTAAAAATGAAGAGAGAATGCAACACAAACAGAAACACACGAGAATGCAACATATGAAAACTTATGTAATGCAGTAAAAGGAAAGTTTAGAGACAAATGCCTGATAGAGCTCTACACACAAAAAGAAATATTTAAATCACCTTATTCTACACTTCAAGGAACAATGTATGCTCAATATTAGTAAAAGAAAAGAAATAATAAAGATTAGAGTGGCAGTAAATAAAACAGAGAATAGAAAATTCCAAGTTTTCAGAAAAGCAAATGTTAGCAAACATTTAGCTAAACTAAGAAAAACAAGAGGCTGAAACAATACAAAGAAACTAAAGATTCCACACTATAGCTACAGAAATAGAAAAGATCTTAAATGACTATAAAAATTATTTGTATTGGCCCCGCCCTGGGGTGCACTGAGTGGGCCAGAGACCTCATGTGGCGGCACATGCCTGTATCCCAGTTCCGGGGAGGCTGAAAACAGAAGAATCGCTGTGAGTCTGAACAGTGTAGTGAGACCTTGTACCAAATGCAAAAGAAAAAAGAAAAAATATTTGCTAGCAAATGAGATAAGCTAAATAAAGTTTTAGACCATATGACCTACCAATCTGAATCATAAAGAAAAGGAGAATCTGAATATCCCTATAAGAAGTAAGAAGACTGACTCAGTAATTAGAAAAGTTCTCAACACAGAAAACTCCAAAACCAAATAGCTTCACAGGAAAATTCTACTAGCTAGTTAAATTATATATTTGTTCTCGCACTTTGTGGAAAGCTCTTCAGGGTGCTGAGGGTCGCACTACCATGTCAGACTCGGAGTGATTCGCCTGTTTACAGCTTCCCACGCCCAGTCTCAATTGCCCTCTCAGTGGGCCCCGGAGGTGGGCCAGCACATCAGGCCCGGGGATTGAACCCCTGGCCCCTGTGCCTGCACGCAGGCACTGTACTCCACTGAGCTATTTGGCCGGCCCTAACTAGTTAAATTATAGTTAACACAAATCATTCTTAAACACTTCCAAAAGAATTGAAAAGTAGTGAGAGAACACTTTCTAAATCATTTTATAAGACCGATACTACACTGATATCAAAGACACTACAATAAAATAAAACTGCAGGTTAATATTCTCAAGGAAAATTGATATAAAAATCCTCAATAAATCCCAGCAGAACAGATTTAAATATACATTAGAAAAATACATTATGGTCAAGTGGAATTTATTCTTGAGAAGCAGAACAGGTCAACATACAAAAATCAACTAAAATTATGCACTATATCAACAAAAAAAGGATAAAAAAATCTCAAGATCATATAAATAGATGGAGAAAACTCACTTCACAAAACTCAATCTCCTTTCATGGTAAAGACTTAAAACAGATTAGGCATAGAATGAATACACCTAATACAGTAAAGGCAATGCATGGTAAAATCATGGTTCTACTTGCTCTTTGCAAAGGTATTCAGAAGGCTGCTGACATGAATGGTAAAAACTGATTTTACCGATAGATAAGGAATGTAGAAGAGTTTCTCTAGAACAGGGTACTCTGTGAAGGAAGACAGGGTATAAGTTTCCAAGACACAAAGGAGCTGGCAGGTGAGATTATTATATGATCTAATATTGTTCAAATTTTCTACTATTTAAAGTTATCTAAAGAGTCAGTGTAATCACTATCAAAAGTTGTAGCAATTTTTGCAGAAATAGAAAAAAATATTGAATTGACATGGGACTACATAACACCCCAAACAGCCAACAAATAATCTTTGCAAATAAAAATAGTCATAAGTCTCATATTTCCTGATTTCAAAATATACTACAGCACAGAAATCAAAGCAGTACAGGCCTAAAGATATTCATATAAGACAATGTAACATAATGACCATCCCAGAATTAAATTAACATACACACAGTCAACTTGTCGTCTATGACAATGGCAAGAATACAACATATATTAAAAAAAATTTTTATCAAATGATGTTTGGAAAACTGAACATATACATGAAAAACAATGAAAGTATCCTTATCTTATATCAAACACAAATATCAATTCAAAATGAATGAAGGACTTAAACATAAGACCCAAAACTACAAAATTTCTCAAAGAAAATATAGGGGCAATGCTTCATGAAATTGAGCTTGGTAACATTTCTTTAGATAGGACACCAAAAGCACAGAGTCAAGAAAGACCATATATAAAAGCTTTTGTGCGACAATCATCAGAGAGAAAGACAAACCTCTGGAATGAGAGAAGATACTTGCCCATAGTATGTTTTATAAGGTTTAATTTTCAAACTATGTTAGGAGTTCCTACAGCTCAATAGCAAAATCAAATAAACAAAAACCCCAAGTGACCTGACTGCTCAGACTAGAGCTAGAATGGATGTTTCCCTACGGGACACATAGCATAGCTAAGAGGTATAAGAAGAGGTCCGTCGTGTCACTGATCACCAGGCAAATGAAAAGCAAAAACACAAGCGGATAGTGCCTCACACCTGTGAGGATGTCTGCTATGAAAAATAGAGACAATAAGTAATGCTGAGAATGAGGAGAGTGTGGAATCCTCGTACACCCTTGAGAAAACACAATGATGCAATCCCATAGAGAGCAGCATGGGGGCACCCTCAAAATTTAAAATGGAACTATGATGCGACTCATAGTCCCCTGCTTAGGTTTTTCCAGAAGAATCAAAATTGCATTACTGAACAAGAACATGCCTTCCCAAGTTCGTTGCACCCCTGTCCACAGCGGAACTGTCCAGTGGACAAATAGAGCAGGAAAACTTGATGCATACGTTAAAATGGATTATTATTTGCTAATCAACCCAAGGAAATCCTGTCATCTGCTACAACTGAGATAAAAATTGAGGATATTATATTAAGTGAAATAAGCCAGTAAAAAAGGACAAAACAGCATGATGTTACTTAGAGAATATATCTGAAGTAGTCAACTCTTCGAAGCACAGAATGATGATTATCAGAGTTTGGAAAAGGTGGGAGACATAAGGAGTATCTATTCAGGGATGTTATGGTCTATATCAAAAAGTCTCCAGAGCCTCATGTGTTTGGAAGGTAAATGGGTTGTGAGGAAAAATCTGAAATTATATTACATCTCATAAAAAGCAGCAAGGACAAATTTACATGATCATTTCAGTAAATACAGACAATCTTTTGGCAGAATCCAACTTCCCTTCATGATCAAACAATAGATTTGAAAAAAAGGTTTAGAGAGATTCTATCTCTATTAGATCAAATATATTTGTGACTTACTGCCAATACCACACTAAATGGAGAAAATAGAAAACTTTTCTTCTACAATCAGCAACAATGAAAGGATGTCCACTGACACCACTCCTATTTAACATAGTCCTGAAAACAGCCAGAACAATTAGGCAAGAGAAATAATTAAAAAGAATATATAGAGAAAAAGGCACATTCAAACTATCATTGTTCTCTTTTTGTTTCATTTTGTTCATTGGCACAATTTATTTATTTATTTATTTATTTATTTATTTATTAGCTGTTTGTTTTTTGCAGTACTGGGGATTGAACTCAGGACCCTGCACTTCTCAGGCAAGTGCTTATTCTACTGAGCTATCTCACCAGGTCCTACTGATACATTTTAGATATACATAATGATCACATTCCTCACAGGGAATCTGTACCTGTACATGATATATCTTGCTCCTATGTTTTTTCTATTCCCTTCCTCTCCCTTTAACCCTTCTTCTCCTTTTAATTTATAAAAACTTTGTTTCTATTTTTCTTTCCATTCTCTTTTCTTGTCCTTTCCTGCATCCCTCCCCTCTCCCTTGTTCAACTTTTCATTTTCTTTTCATTTCCTGATATATATTACATGTTTTGGACCTTATTCATAGTTTTTTTTTCTCACGCTGCAGAAACAATGTGGTATTCAAATATGGGTGTTCAATTTATTTCACTTAATAGTATGCTCCCAAAGCATATCCATTCAGCTTCTTCATGGAAAAGCATTACTCCATTATATATTAGACAAAAATGCATCTTCTTTATCCATTCATTGGCAGATGGGCATTTGGGCTATTTCCAAGATTTATCTACTACAAACCATGCCACTATAAACATGGATGTATATGTATCCCAGTGATATGATACTTTTACTTCTTTGCAGAAGGTACCAAGAAGAGGAATAGTTTGGTCAAATGGAATATCTAATCTTCGTTTTTGGAAGAATCTTCCACAGTGCTTGCTCTCACCAACTCTCACCAACAGAGGAGTGTTTCTTTTTCCCCTCAATTCTACCAGGATTTATTACTGGTTGATTTCTTGATAATAGCCATTCTTTCTAGCATGAGATGGAATATCAGCCTTGATTTAATATGCATTTGTCAAATGATCAGTAATGTTGAACACTTTTTTAATATATTTATTCTCCATTTATACTTTTCCATATGAGAAGTGTCTACTCATTATAGATGTCCATATTTGGATTGGATTTTTAAATTTGTGGGAGTCTGATATTTTTATTCTTTATATATCCTAGGTAGTAGTTTTTGTCTGAGGAAGAGCTAGCAAAATTTTATTTCCCACATTGCAAAATATTTTTCCAAACTGTAGATTTGTCTCTTCACTCTGCTGGTGATTTATTTTGCTGTGCAAAAATTTCTTTTTTGGATGAGCTCCTAGTTGTTGATTCTTTGTAATTAAAGTTTGTTCATAAAGTCTTTGACTACACCAGCATCTTCAAGAGTTCTACCTATTCTGTCTTTAATCAGATTTAGTGTTTCTGTTTTAATTTATATCTGTGATCTATTTGACTTTGGTTTAGTGCATGGTAAAAGATATGGATCTAGTTTTAATCTTCAGCATAGGGAAAAAATAGTTTTTTCAGCATCATTTATTAAAGAACCTATCTTTCTTCCAGCGAAGGTGTTTAGCTGCTTTATCAAAGATAAGGTGACTGAGTATGTTTAGAGTTATTTCTGCACTTGCTAATCTGTTCTACTGATCCTTGTTTGCTTTTTTTTTGCTAGTATCACACTGTTTTATCACAAGAATAACACTGAAGATCAACAAATAGAATCATTTCAATTTTAAAAGTTACACAGCAAAAGAAACAAACAACAGAGTGAAGGACAATGTACTGAATTGGAAAACTTCATCAGCTCTTTCTTGGAGAGAAGGCTAACATCTGGAATATATGAAGAAATATTAGGCTCCTTCAACTAAAAGGCCCAAGGCTGGGGAGATATCTTGGCAGCATAAGCACTTGCACACCAAGTGAAGGGTCCTGAGTTCAATCCCTGGTACTACATGCTGTACCAGCCCCAGAATGTGGCATAGTGGCACACTGGTAATCCCAGAACTAGGGAGGCTGAGGCAGGAGGATCACTATGATTCTGAGCTGTAGCAAGACCCTACATCAAAAAAATATATATAATTAAGAGGCCTAACCAAGAACATATAGTGGCATACTACTACTATTCTACAAAGAATGACAGATTTGTGAGATTCGTAGGAATATGTATGCACCCAGATGATATGTTGAGTGAAATAAACCAGACACACAAACTCAAACACTAAATGGTATTTCTTATTTGAGTGAGACAAAGTAAAACACTTAAGGATGGAGAGAAGGGGAAATGGGGATGGATCTCTTGCCATAAGGAAATGGCCCAAAGGGAAAAGCACCAGAGGTGAGGAGGAGGGGAAGGAGAAATAAAAAGAATGCTTTGCCAGGCACAGGAACCCAAAACTTCATTTAGTGAAAACATATGCCATAACATGAGATGAGACTAATAATATCAACAGAAATGAAAAATGGTCTGGGGAAATTAGAGAAGGAGGGTAGGAGGGCGAAGGAAGGGAAAGGGATTTAAAGAGAAAAACAAGTTATGTGTATATACATGTAACCATTCTGCATGATTATAAACTGCATGAACTGTACACATGTACTAACAAAACTTTTTAAAGGCAACAGAAATGAAGAGACACTTCTCAGAAGAAAAACAAATAGTCCAAAAATTGATGAAAAAATATTCAACATTGCTGGCCATTAGCAAAATGTAAAATAAGACCACAATGAGGCACCATCTTACCCCAGAAAGAATGACCAACTTAAAAAATTTAAATTTAAACAACAATCAATGCCTGCAAGGATACAAGGAAACAAAACTCTTCTACATTGTTGATGGGAATGTAAACTAATATCAGGACTATGGAAATCAATGTGCAGACTCCTAAAAAAAATCTGAAAACAGAAATTCCATTTAACCTAGCGATTACCCTTCAAGGTCTCTTCCAAACAGAATTAGAGTAGCTGTGTCTCAACTATCCATGCAGACCTATGCTTACAGCTGCACAATTCATAAGAGCTGGGCCTTGGAAACAGTGCATACATCCAGTAAGAGATGAATGACGACAGGAATGTGTTTGTAAATAATGGAGTACTACACTGCCGTAAAGATAAAGGATGCATTTGTACATAAGTGGATGCAACTTGAGAATATACTGTAAAATAAAACAAGGAGATACACAAGCTTAAATGTTGTATGATTTCACTTATATGAGAAGAGAGAAACAGAGAAAGTGAAATAGAAACAGAAAAGGATAGAAGATAATAAATAGGAAGTAGGAAGAAGTTCAAATAATTCCTCAAATTGTATATTCTATCACTCGAAAAATATTCTAAGATATATGCTACTTTGTTTCATTTATACTAATTTCCCTTTGTTCACTGAAAAGTTTTTCCCTTTCCTTTATTTGCTTCTTCTTTGTAAGAGAGTGTCTTTTTTGCTATGACTTACATTCTGAGTAACATTTGGCCTTCTTTTATATGATACACAGTGTAGAGTTCATGTCTGTTCATTTTGTTATGAAATTTTATTTTTTTCATAGAAGGAAGAAAAGTGTTCTTCATATTTTGTTTATTAATTTCTACTTAAATATTTTTTAAAAAGCTCCTAGTCAGAAATTTGTAGGGAGCCATATCTAACTTTCTCTAATAACATATGCCCCCATCCTATTCATCCACTGAAGTTCTCCATGCAGGGATAGGTAGAAGCTGGTTTAGTGAATGGGGTTTTCTAGCTGAGTAAAGCATGAAAGACTAAGCTGAGTGTTGCAGCCATTTCCAGGAGCATTACTCTAATGCAGGACCGATGCCTATGTCTTAATAGGAACACAAAGGAGGACACCAAAAGGTAAGCAATAATATTCAAAGTTCTGCATCTGCATGCTGCCCTTCCAGGAGGATCTTTGCATTCCTCTGACCACTTTTAGGTCTAATTTTTGCAATAAGGATGCTCTCACCTTCTCAGGCCCTTGTGCAGCAGGCAGAATGTGTGGCCTAACACATGGAGGTCTGTCCCCATCTGGCCATCGGAACTCCATCAAGTATGGCTTCCTTTTCACCACCAAAGGTGCTGGAGGGAGCCTCCAGGAAAGCTTAGCAGACAGTGATCACCACCCAGCACAACCCCTGTTCTTTCCTGAAATATGCTGCATGTGTACTAAGGAACAAAGTCATCATCATAATACACAAGCTATGGATTCAGTATCGATTGAGGATAATCATGACTACCAGGAGAAAATCTATGTAAGACAGGGATTTAAGATAGAGTGCTGTAAGAACTGTCCACTCCCCAGATCTTTAATGAATCACAGGAACATAACAGAGCACATTTAACAAATTCTTGGGCCATCTGCTTCAGTACCTGGCCTCCGGAGGTGACTAATTCTGGCTGCCTCTCAAGAACGTTTAGCTGTCTTCTCCTTTCCCTCTCTTCCTGCCCTATATCCCCCTCTTAATAGAGCATAATAAAAGCATATGGTGCTATGGAAAGCTTTTGGCAGCAGAATTCTATCTGTACCATGGTAGATTTTTCCCCTCACTCCTTTCTTCCTTCTGAAATATCTAATTTATGTGTTTTTGTATTCAACTCGTCAATTTGCTGAGGCTGATTGTAACCCTACACAGGCTAGGAGAAATAAAAGAAAATAGTGTACACTTCTGTACTATGCTAAATGCTATTAGCTGTATTTAAGAGTTCCTTGAAAGGGCCGGGGAGATGGCTCAGGAAAATATGTGCTTGAGTTCAATCCCTGGTTCCAAAAAAAAAAAAAGAGTTGCTTGAATTACCACCATCATCTTTGGTTTTCAAAACTTAATGCTTGTGAGTGAGACAGATTCTCACTGATGATAAATTCTTTAGAAGACAATGCTCATTTCTTAAGGTAAAAAGAATCAATAATGAGTTGTGATGTGTGTGTGTGTGTGTGTGTGTGTGTGTGTGCATTAAATTTTTGAAGGGTGAGATTATATCAATTATTATGTGCTTTAAAACAATAGAGCCCTTAGAAATTAGCTTATATATGTCAGATTGTTTGAAAATATTTACACGATCCTATGCTACTTGGTTGGGAAAAATAAAGGTCTTGATTTTATTTCTACTCTACACTTGCATCCATGAATGATTAGGAAGCAGCACTAGAGGTGTACTTGCTGAAAAAACTAAGACACTTTCCTGAAAAATTTATCTTTGAGAGAAAGCCAGAACATAAATATATATTTACATGCACTCACATACAAAAGCACTCAGCCATATGTACCCACATATGGTTGTGTACACAGAGTGAACTAACATCAAGAATGCAGAGGATAGAACAAAATCTATGCCACATATTATCTTCTGCTATCTCTTGTAAACTTACACTGGAGTCCCATGCCAAAGGATGACATCAAAAGGCTCCATACAAACCAAGCCAAAAGCTTGACTTGCTGCAGTAGTGCTAGTCTAGTACTTGTGGCTCCAGCCACAAGTAATTTTCAGAATTACTGAAAGTTGGATCAGCAGCTTCCATGACATGAGATTTGGCTCTGAGGGCCTTTGAACCTTGGACATGAACATTCTTCTTGTTTTGGCCTCTGCAGCCCAAGTTCTGACTCTTGTACAACTACCAGTGGCAGTGATATATGGGCATAATACTAAGAAAGCACAGTTCATCTATACATCAAAGGAGCAAAAGTAACGACTCTGCAAAATGTCCCCAAGACAGGGAAGAAGGGAAGTGGCAGAGACCATGTGGTAACCCAAAGCACTGGCTTGTCAGTCTAGCCCAAGGAACTGGCTTATATATCACACTTAAGAAGCCACCCAGAGACTTTTAGAACTATTTAGAAACCCATTAAGAAATTTGAAATGAATTGAAACTGACAACTATTATGACTCTAATTTTATTTTGGAGCCAGTAGGATGTAGGAGACACTACCTTTTGTGCCAGTGTGCCTTCAATTGTTAATCTTCCCTCACAAATATTTCCTACTTTTACTCCGCATGCGTTCTCTTCTCTGTAATTTATCTTTTCTACATGAGTGTGGCTATAATTAAATAAGAGAAAATAAACTCTAAGTAAAAGTGTGGAAAATTTTCAAATGCACAAAGTATATGAGCCTTAGTGCACAAACACTGTATTATCCATTTTAGCAATTTGAGATGTCTGTAGTCTGTTGTAACTGTTTTAGAATATTTACTGTGTCACGCTATTTAAAATTCAAACAAGTGAGTTGCAACTACACTTATACATATTTCTACTCATCTCAACTATGCAGTAAATTTGGGAAGTGTGTCTTGCAGACAGAAATGAGATTGATCATTTTCTCTCTGTCAGAAACTAATTTTACCATAAAAGAAACCAATTCTACTGTTTACTTTCTCTTTTGATAGTTTTCTGATGTTGATTAGTTCATTTTTCATTCACAATGACACTTTTATTTGCGAGCAATACTTAGAAGCTCTGGCATATAGATTAAAGGAATTAACCTGCAGTTCATCCATTTATCAAAAGTAGCTGGGCTTTTGCACAATAAGGAATGAAACCAAGTGGGCCAAGAAGCAAAATCAGGATGCTTCCCAAATTGGCATTAGTGTGCATTAGCATCAGCAGATGGGCTGACTTTAAGTGCTGCTGATAGCCAATATCAATGAGAAGCAGAACTTTAAGGAAAGGAAGGGAAACATTTTAAATTTATCACAGTGACCCAATTTGAACACTTAAGTGGTATTAAATAACATTTATTGCTCAAGGTGAATGATGAACTATAATATCAGTTATAAGAGACGTTCCCAACTCAGGCCATTAGTGCTGAGTCAAATATGGGGTATGGCTTTAAATCTGCTGGTATCTTTGAACACTCATGGATAGAATAGATAGCCTGAGAGAAAAGGCCCTGTGTACTAGTCTACATTTGACCATGACGCTCACATAAAGTTTCCTTCAGAGCTACGCCAAAGCCACGTTTCTAAGACTTCAGATGTGCCTATGAATTACCTAGGGATCTTGTTCAAATGTTAATTGTGATTAAGTACATCTGAAATTCTGCATTTCTTCTATGCATGTACCCAAATGCTACCAGTCCCTGGACCAACTTTGAGTAGAAAAAAGCTTTGAAAATTATTGGTATACTAGTGAAAAGTCATACTTTGTAAATGTTAAGGCGCATGTCACTTTACACTGACTTAAAATAGTTTGAGATTCAATTTAAATGTTCAAGAAAAATTCCGAGTACAAGAGTGCAACAAACTGTTTCAGAAATCCTTCAGGGCAGAGTGAGGAGAATGAAAGGATAGAGGAAGGGTACTCCTCAGGTACCAAATTATAGTTAAATAAAAGGAGAAACTTGATGTTCTACTGCACAGAGGGTGGCAGGGGCAAGCCTGTGGCATGAGCGCATGGCAGGCCTGGAGAGCCCTCTCCCTCAGAGGGCCAGTCAAGCTGTCTCAGTGCCGCCTGAGCAGCCATACATTGGGTATGAGTGCACACAGGAGCAGTGCACATGCTAGGAAGCCACTCAGTCTCTGAAAGGCTCACTGTCGCTGGCATACGGTGACTATCAGTACTGATAATCATTATTATGACTATCATTGCAGTTGATAATGCATTGTATATTTCAGAAGAATGAAAAGGAAAGATTTCAGGAGTTTTCACCATGAAAAAATGATAAACATTTGAGAAGACAAGTTTAATCCAACTTGGCCATCATGCAATGTCTACATTTATTGAAACACCTCACAAATATACACAAGTTTGATGTTATTAATTAAAAAGTTTTAAAAAGCCAAAACTCAAAGTAGTCTTTAATTTTTCATTTCTTAGCAAAAGCTAAACAAAACTAGGAACTGGAAAGACAACACAAAAGGGATATTCATACTACAAAATTTGGCTGTATAAAATTAACTTGTGTAACACTACCCTGAATTAAAAAAAAAAGCAAGAAACTTATCATATTTTTCCAGAAGTTCTTAGGTGTACCCCTGAAAACAGCCTATAGGCTGCCTCATCCCAAATTAAAAGTGAGAAGAACTGGCTTCAGGCACATTGGGAACAATAGTGATGACTGCTAGGAAAGAAATCAAAAACTAATAGGGACCAAGAGTGTGGCTCAGTGGGACAGACTTTCCTCACATGGATAGGCACCGAAGCTTGACCTTCAGCCTAAAAAATAATTCAGCAGAACTACAGAAGTCAGTTGTATAAATGTCCTCATTTTCCTGAGTTTTACATTGGTGCTGACATTTTCTAAAAAAAAAAGAATTCCACAGGTGTAATCTTTGATCTATTTTTACTTTTTTTTTTGTACCAGGAATTGAACTCTGGGCTTCATGCTTGCTAGGCAGGTGCTGAGCAGCTGAGCTACATCCCTGGTGCACAGGTATAATCTTTGAATGATAAAGCATTTCTGTGTTACTTACCTAGAGTACAATCAACAATGAAACATGCATTCTTTCTAAGATTCCACTCCCCCCAATACCTTGGCCAATTTTTCTCCATTATATGGTCGGTTTACCACATTATGTGTAAAGGAGTTTTGTCACATACCAGAAAATGCGTAACAGACCCCGCTGTGAAGAAAAACCTTCCCATTCTTAAGTTTTGTGTAGAATGACTATCTGTCACAGACCCACATTATCAACGTTACTTGTTTCCATGATAGATCTCTTTCAACAGTTCTGGAGCCAGCACGACTATAGAACTGGAACCCTTCAGAGATGCCAAATACCCACCAGACTCACCTTCACCTAAATTTAAAACTCTGTCTCTTTCTGTCTGTTTCACTCCTCTTGCCTATTTGTGGTGACAGCATGCATGAGTCATAAGCCCAAAATGCCACGGTTGAACAGATATGCATGAATGAAAATTCAGTGTGGTTCTATTACAGAGAGAAACAAATGATACAAGATAAAAATTTGAGTAGCATCAATCTGTTCTGGCAGTATCATTCTTTTGAATTATAAATTGAAAGTAAAATTACTGACACTAAGTTCTGACCAAGTCTTCAACCCAGTCAAATACCAAATCATGAAGCCATTTAGACACAAAATAGCAAAGAAAAAATTGAATCTGAAAATATTCAAGGAGCAGACATGAGAAATATTTAATAATGTCAATACTTCACACATGGTAAAGAATATCACACATGCAGACTGTTCTTTGCTGTAGTCCTGGGTAATTTAAGCCAGCTGCCCCCAAGTAGGTGTCCTCATGATTAAGCAGCTCTTCACGTTTTGATTTTACCTAAGAAATGGTGAAGCTTTGAGAATAACTGAGCAGTAGCTCCCCTTCATAGAAACACTTGTGTGGTGCAGCAGGCGTGATTTTAGATGGTGGAGATAATTGCTTAATTCAAGCTGCAGCGACTGGCCAAGTAAACATGTAGCAGCCAGGAAGCTATTAGTGTGATTTTAAGGCAATTATTCCATTAGTGTTTAATAGTCTCCAATTAGTCTTCTCTGACTATCAAAGTTTGAATGTATGTTTTTTCCTCCAAAAATTCTCAGCATTAAATAATTCAGAAAAGTACCAAACCGGTTTTTTATCCTGGTTGCATATACCGTATGCAGATCTACCAAATCTCCCTTCCAGAATCATGGAGGTATAAGGGAAGACAGCTTTGCTGATGGATGGATGGGTGGATGGATGGTGTGTGTGTGTGTGTGTGTGTGTGTGTGTGTGTGTGTGTGTGTGTGTCTGTGTCTATGTGTCTGTGTGTGGGTTTCTCAGAAGTATTGAAGTGAAAATGGGAAGCTTTGCAGGGGATCCGCTTTGGGTATTTCAATCACAGGAGTCGAGAAAACAATAGAAATTTCCATGGCACTCAATGCCATCATCTTTACATCTTTACTCAAAGATTACCAGAATTTCAAAATCTCTTGGAAACCCCACATTTCCATATGGCTGCATGGGAGAAAAGAAAAGCATTCCTAGTTCTTTGATTGCTCACCCTGGTCACTGCTTGTGCAGCAACATCCATACATGAACCTTGAAGCTTTCCCTCCAAAATTCACAGCAGATCTCCTATAAAGTGCAGTTTAGATTAGGCTATTAAACTAATCACAGGTCCCTTTATCTATGCTGAGCTATCCTTTCCTTCATCTATGAAATGAAGATAGAAGTGCACGTCTCTGGATTTTTGGAAGAGTATGAGTTGGAATGTATTAATACGACTTTGACAGGTAATAGGATCCAGAAATGTAAGGTAGACCCCACCCTCAGAACTAGCTAGGCTGATTTAGGCTTTTAACCTCCCTGCAGGTCTCCACTCCCCTGTCAGAAAACTGCCAGCCCATACTTTGCTCTGTGTACACAGACGTGTGGACAAGAAGGTCACTGGTTTTTAAATCATATAAAAAAAAAAAACAAAGGAAGAAAATGGACGGGAGTCTGTGAAAGTGAGAGTGGCATTTTGTCAAGAAAGTTGTGTACTTTTTATCTTCTCCTTCAGCTCCTTCAAAAGAGCAGTTCTCCGGCTGAGCCAAATAGAGTTCGTACAGAGTGAAGGACCTACATAGTTCTTTCCTTTGGAGATCTCTGGGCCCTTGAGAAGGTACCGTGTGCAGAAGGGCAAAAGGAGGCACCCATCTGGGAGAGGTGCCCATTGGGATGCCTGTGCCAGCCGTCAAGGCCTAATATCCACTTCACTAGCCACACTGACTTATTATTATTTTTTTTTTTTACTTAAGTTATTGATCAATTCTAGCACTGTTCCTTGAGATTTTTCAGGAAAAGGGATTTTTATTTATTTATTTATTTATTTTTTATTTTTTATTTTTTTGGTGATGGAGGGAGTCTTTGGGGAGTTCTTTTTCTTCCTCATTGTGTTTTTCCTCAGTGACTGAAACAGGGCACTGGGTGGGACAGAACAAGAGAAAAGAGGCTGATTTTAGTAACCCAGCTCTGTTCTGGATGGAAGGTGGACTACCCATCAGCAATTTGCCCTCCAACCTGGTCTTGGCAGGATCACGGGGGAGCTCCTTCAGCCCAGGTGCACAGCTCAATTGGTAAGGAGTGCAGCCCTATTCCCAGTCATCCTCTTTGCAGATTGTCCTGAAAGGACCCTCCCTCCTGTGGAGCAGAGCTAGAGAGTGCTGCGCAGAGCTAGGGAGTGCTGCTCACTCCTGCCCCAGAAACCTGTTCAGTCCTCCTTCTCCAAGTCTCCTCTCCTCCATGCTGAAGTCTCTTGATAACCAAGCATCTTCCTTGTGGAGGATCCGGATTCTTTCTTCTAGGCTTTCTGGACCTCAGCTCAATCACCTTTCCCCCACCATTCGCTCAGTAACCCTACTCCATGTCGCTGATCTCGCAGGTTCCTTTCCTCCCCGTCTGTCCCAAGCTGCAAACGCAGAGTCTGGAACGGTTCGCCCTCCTGACCCGGCCACCCAAGGCTGCCCACATGCACTTGGACAGGACTCCAGACCGTGGCCCCTCGGCCTGGCCCTGGAGCCCGCGCAACCAGGAAGCGCCGGCCTCAGCTCCTCGCCCCTCATCTTGGCGTCAAGGGCAGCGATCTCGGAGCCGCCTGTCCCTGAACTTTCCTCACTCTTCCAAAAGCGCTGTGTCTCTTTAAAGGAGACTGGGGACAGACACGAGTTTCTACCTGGTAAACTACCAAATGTGCTCAGTTCCATGCCGGGGACGCTCTCCAAGATCCCTGCGGAAGCCGAGACTCGGGACGCGAGCTCCAGCCACCGCGCACTGTCGCCCCTGATCCCAAGACCCAGCCCCACTCCTCTCCGGGAGCTGTGGGGAGACCGCTGGAGGGGCACCAGCAGCCGTCCTGGAGCCCCGTTCCTTCCCTGCCCCAGCCCTACACTCTCAGACAGCTCGCTTCTAAGGCCCCCCCGGAAAGCAGTCACCTTGACTCCAGGCGCCGCCACCCCGGAGGTTAGGAAATGCCTAGAAGCCCAAGGTGGCTGGGCATTCTCGAGCTCGGCCCTTGGCCCCCGACCCCTGGCGGGGGGTTCCCTCCCGCTGCCGTGACAAGTTCTACTCGGGGTCAGGGAAAGCAGGGCGGGGCGGCCGGAGCGGGCAGCAGCCTCCGCGCGCCTCGCCTACCTGGGATGGCCAGATTGGTCAGGGGCATGCTGTGGATGCTCTCGGGCAGAGCTGACATCCAGTCGGCCAGTTTCAGCTCGTTCCTCCCCTGAGACGAGGCCATCGTGCAGGTCAGCTGCTGTGCGCGGGTCCCGCTCCTCGCGAGCTGGCAGGCTTGGCAGGCTGGCAAGCTGCTGCCGCTAATCCAATGTTTGCTCCAGCCCCGGCTGGAGTTTACACTCCGCTCTGCGCCACACCCACAGGATGGCGCAGACACATGCTAATTTTAATAATTATTCAAAACACCCCGTGCTCCCGAGTGCCTCCGACAGACTCCACCGGAGCTTTTGTTCCTGACGTCCGCACTCCAGTGTCTCTGCCTTCCCTCCCTTCCCCCTCTTTCCTCCAGCCTTAACCCTCCTAGGTGTCTCTGCCTTTCCTTGCCATTCTGCAGCTTTCTTCCGCTTCTTATTCCTAATCTTTCATTTTTGAAAACTTGATTCACCAAGATGCTTTTTCTATGCTCTTGATCCGTCTTTTGACGTGACTTCCCGGTCCTATCTGCATAAAAGGCCTTTGGCGACTGAACCTGAGATCCTAGTAGACTTTAGGATGTTATTGCCTCCTGAGTAGCAGACTTGCAAGCTGGCTTTTAGGACTTGCGGTGCCTACCAGGGAGGGTTCTTTTTTGTAAGCCCGCAAACAACAGGTTATGACTTTTCTTCGCCGGCGCCCACAGCCCTGCTTATGCAAAATGATGATCTTCATTCACCACTTTGTCTAATTTTTGAAATAGCTAATAAATGTGGTGTCAGAGACAGGCAATAAATTCTAGGTGATTCTAATTAAGCCCTCCGTGTCCTGCTTCATTGCTTTCATAGTAAAGATGCATTGTACTACTTAAAGAAAAATCCATGTCTGTGGAGAAAGCCGTCTATGCCCTCTCTGGTTTCATAGACCAAAGCCTAATGATGGAAGAAAACCACTACGTCTCCCAGTGACACACTATAACTGTCAAATACATTTGGTGGAATGTATTTGGCACAACTCAAAGATTTCCTTCATTGGCAGACTAGAAAGCTGAAATCGCTCACTGGACTTCCAAAGGACTGTGTAGGTCCACCTGTTTTTCAATGAGAAAAAGGACCCAGAGCAAGTCTTACAAATATGATGAAGCTAGCGGTGGTCTGAAATGAATACATTAGATGAACTCAAACTGTGCTGGGCCTTTGCAGCCTGGAGAACAGAGTGGCATTCTTTCAGTGGTGTGGAGATTATTCTTTTCCTTAAAGAAATGCTATGAAATTGGAGGAATAATAAACTGAGGTAAGAGACAGAGCTGTGAAACCCCAGAATAATCATATCAGTTCAGCAAAACCATTTAGCTCTTATTTTTTTAAAGCTCAGAGCCTCCTTATTTTGTATAATAGGCTCTGAAACTAAAAGATATTTACCATCAACTGGGGACACCCTAGGAAGGACAGAAGAGAGATCCTTTGGATAAAGTTGTACATTCTCTTTGTAGAATCAATTCATAGATTTAGGAGACATGATATGGTTAACTCTAGGGATGACAATGGAATGTATAGGATTTTTTTTTCTCCAAGCCAATCTTAATCTTCATGCTAAAACAGCAGAACCCATCTCTCCTTTTGATTAGAATGAGAATTGTTCTCAGTAGATGATTCTTGGTCAGTGGTCTTCTAATCATCACCTTTCTGCCTAATGCTGGTACTCTCAGGGTACTGCCGTACAGAAAAATCTCTGAGTAATTTAAGCAAATCCTCCTATCTCTGTCTGCCCCAATTCTTTCCATTGTAAAATGTTGTTAATAACTCCAAGATTTGTGGTGAAACTTCCAGAAGAAAATGTTTGTCCAAATATTTCTTGAAATGACAGGTTATATGTATCGTTACTTCTCTTGAACTTTTTAAGATAGCCTTGCCTTTTAAAGTTTTGTTTTTCAAGACAGTGAAATAATTACTGAATCTTGCAAATATTTTAATATGATTCATTTAAGATCATACCCTTTTAAAATGTACTGAGCTTAGTTGCCCCCAAAAGATTCTAAGACATGTTTTTAAAAAATTAAATCACTTTCAGTACTAAGGACAGTTTTCTTCGTAAATAATGATGTGCTATCTTTTGATAAAGGACATAACCCCTTCTTTTTAACTTGTTTGAATTTAAGGATTTTAATATATTAACATAAATCATTTTAATATGTAGCATATATATTAGCATAAATCATTACCTTTTTTTGTAAGTTATCTATTAGGATAGAGCTGGAACCTACAAGTTCCAAATTTCTTTCCTTGCTTTGTAGTTAGTGTTTTGGAAATATGTTGCACCCCAATTTCCCCAGATTTCTATTACCATCCCTAATACCATTTGCTAACATGACATTAGGAAAATAGGTAATTTATCTGGGCTTTAGTTTGTCCACTATACCAGTTAGGATTCTCTAGTGAAATGGCACATATAAAAAGAGTTATTTGTGAATTGGCTCATATAATTGTGAATGATTTTGAGTCTGAGATCTGGAGGATGGCTAGTAAACTGGGAACTGGGGAAGGATTTCTGCATTATAATCCTGAGTTTAAAAAATTGCTCTTTTAAAGAAAGCTTAACTGCTAAAGCTTCCGATTGGTTGTATAAAATTTACTCATAATATAATAGGTAATCTGTTTTGTTCAAAGTAAATAATTGTGAATGTCAAGTCAATCTCATCCACAAGCATCTTTATAGTAACATCTAGTGCTTCGCCAATCAACTGGGCATTATAGTCCAGCCAAGTTGCAGCAACAATAACTCATATACTAGCAAAGTAAAGAAATTGCTGAAAATCAGTAAGTCCTTTTTGGACTCTATTACTATGTAATTCTTTTTCCTTTATGATTCTTTCTCATACAAACAGCTGCTATAATTAGAAAGAGAAGGAACATAAATATTTTCCTTAGATTTTTGATCCACGTAGACAGCTTAAAATATACATCAACAATTTCATCCCCACAACCCAAAACATACTAACAATTTTTAATTATAATATTCATAATAGCTTACCTCTATCATCTATTATAGCTTAAATGAAGAGAAGAAACTAATTTAATGTACAGCATCCATCCACATGAACACAACTTGTTCATGTGATCTTGTGTTGCCTATCAAACTCATGCCATGCTGAACATATAAATTCCTAAGAATCTAGTACTCTTTCCTATGCATTTTCTTTTTTATTACACCCAATTGTTTTTAATTGTTGAACACCTGTTTTATTTTTAACTCAATTAATGTTGAATTTTATTGTAAAAGACAAGAATTCCTATAAGTTAGAAAACATCAGGACACACTTTTGTTGAATAGTATTTTAAGAGAAACTGTGCTTGAAACAATTTCAGCCACATTAGTTTTTAAAGTTTTTGTGTTTAGAAAGATACACTAACATAGTCAAACTGAAAGGACATAAACTAAAGAGAATCTTTGTAAAATTGCCTATTGATAACCAATTTTTTGCTAGTCTATACAATTGCTACTTTATTGTATTATTTGTACATACAATAGAAAACTAATCACCTGCTCTTCCTTCTACTATTTTAACTCTGAAGTATATTCTGTCTTACTTCTCTTGAACTCCCTTATATATATACACCTAATATACCCCAAATAAGATAGTTAAAATTTATAAATACAATCTAGTGTTTGAAATCTACAGAAACTAAAGGTTTTCACTCAAATCCAGGTTTTCCTGGGTATGTATTGTGCATTTCTTGTTATGACTACTTCAGGGTAGAGTTGGAGAATACTATGAAGATGCTATGTAGCATAAATGAACTAAGAAATTTAAGCTTATCAAGACAGGAAAACTTGGTTTTGCCAACATAATTGGCTTGGGAGCCACCCAGGGGCTTGGTGGAGAAATTCTCCGTATATGTTCAAATTCTCACATTGGGAAAATAGAATGAGCCCAAATAAACAATATTATGCTGTATGGAAACTCCTAGAAAAAGAAGAGAAAGTCAAGTACAAAGCTCAAAGAAGGCAAGGAATTATAAAGATCAGAGCAGAAATAAATACAATGGAGGTGAAGAAAATAATACAAAGAAGTAATAAGTCAGAGTTTGCTTCTTTCTTCTTTCTTTCTTTCTTTCTTTCTTTCTTTCTTTTTCTTTCTTCCTTTCTGTCTGTTTTATGTATTTAGTACAGGGTCCACAGGGTTTTACTATGTAGATCAGACTCATAGTGATTCTCCTGTTTTCAGCCTCCCACGTGCTAGGATTATAGCGTGCGCGTCATCACATCCAGTCTCAACTCCCATCTCAGAGTGCTCTTGGGGTGGGGCTGACACTGAATGCCCAGAACAAACCCCAGCTGCTGCACTCTGCCTAAACAGGCATTTTATTCTGTTGAGCTATCTTCATTGGTTTCTTTAAAGAATAAATAAAACTGATAAACTCCTAGCCAACCTCATTAAATAAAGGAAAGAAAAACTTCAAGATCATGCAATGAAGAATGAAAAGGGTGTAATTACTACAGACTTTATAAAATTCAGAAGATTATCAATACTTAGTTCCAAAACATTTACTCTCACAGAATGAAAACTACAGAATAAATGGACAGAAACCTAGATACATGTGAACTATCAAAGTTAAATCAAGAAGATACAGAAATTCTGAATAACCCTATATCATCCAATAAAATTGAAAATGTCATCAAAAAATCTGCCAACAAATCTCTTCTCAAACTCTTCAATGAAATTGAAAGTGAAGGAGTTCTCCCAAACTCATTCAGGGAGGCAAGTATGACTCTGATACCAAAACCAAGGAAGGACCCAACAAGAAATGAAAGGCCAATCTCTGTAATAAACATAGAAGAGAAAATCCTCAATAAAATACTAGCAAACAGAGTACAACAAATCATAAAGAACATTATACATCATGCCCAAGAGTGATTCATCTCAGGAACTCAAGGATGGCTTAATACGTTCAAAACTACAGATCCAATACACCACATTAACAGAGCAAAAATCATAGGATAATCTCAACAGATGCAGAAAAAGCTTTTGAGAAGGTCCAGCACTCATTCATGATTAAAACATTACTGAAAAATCAAAATAGATGGTGCTTACCTCAACCTGATAAAAGCTATCTACAACAAATCAACAGCCAACATTATACTTCATGGACAAAAATATTGAATGCCTTCACTTTAAAATCAGGAACAAGATAAGGATGCCCACTGTGGCTACTCCTGTTCAACACAGTTCTGGAAACATTAATTAGAGCAACTAGACAAGAGAAAGAAATATATGGAAAAATGATTGGAAAGGAGAAAGCGAAATTATCATTATTGGAAGATTACATGGTGCTGTACATAGAAGACCTCCAAAAACTTCACTAAGAGACTTGTAAATTTAATAAGCATAACAGGATACAAAATCACATTCAACAATCAATAGCATATCTATATACAAACAATGAACATACCGAAAGAAAAAATATGAAAACCACTCCTTTCACAATAACACCCAGAAAATGAAACTTAGGATCTCACAAAGGAAGTAAAAGCTTTACTTAACAAAATTATAATACTCTGAAAAAAAAATCAAAAAGGATTTCAGAAAATGGAAAGATATTTCTTTTTCCTGGATAGGCAGAACCAACATTTTGAAAATGGCCATACTCTCGAAATGTTATATAGATTCAATCCAATCCCAATTAAAATACCACTAGTATAAGTCACAGACCTAGAGAAAATATTTCTGAGATTCATCTGAAACCAGAAGAGACCTAGTATAGCAAAAATAATAATAATAATAATTAATAATAATAATAATAATAATAACCACTGGATAGCAAAGGAAAGGCAGGAGGCATCACAATCACTGGCTTGAAATTATACTACAAAGCTAGTGTGATAAAATCATCATAGTACTGGAAAAAAGACAGATCCTATGATCAGTGAAACATACCAGAAGATGCAGACACAACTACAAGTCCACTCAGCCACCTTATATTTGACAAAGAGACCAAATATGTTCATTGGATGAAAGAGTCTCCTTAATAAATTGTGCTGGAAATACTGGCTTTCCACATGCTGATGGATTAAAATACACCCAAGCACATCACCATACACAAACCTACAGTCAAAAAGGGTCAAAGATTTAAACTTTAAAACTGAAGCACAACATCTTCTGGGAGAAAAACTAGGTTGAAACTTTAAGGACACAGGGGTAGGTAAAGAATTCATTAAAGAAAAATCAGACTGCATTGGAAATATGTTAAAGAATCAACCACTGGAATCTTATGTTTCTGAGAAGTTCTGCACATCAAAACAAATCACCAACAGAGTAAAAAGAAAACCCAGGAAGCGGGAAACAATTATAGCAGACTGTCCATCAGAAAAAGGACTCCTATCTAGAACATATGAGGAATTAAAGAAAATCGTGCTTCCAAAAATACAAAGACTCAATCCAAAAATGGACATCTGAGATAAATATACATTTCACAAATGAAGCGATACAAATGGAAAATAAATATAAGAAAAAAATGTTCAACATCATTGATCATTCATGACATGCAAATGAAAACAATTCTTAGATACCACCTTACTCCAGAAAAAATGGCTATCATTAAGAAGTCAACCAATAATAAATACTGAGGAGACCATGTGGACAAATGAACTTTCTTCACTGTTGGGGGGAGTGCAAGCTGGTAGAACCACTAGAGAAATCAGTATGGAGATTTATCAAAAATGAAGCATTGGAGGTCCCATCAAGCTAGCTGTTCCCCTCCAAGGCATTTTTCCAAAAGAATTCAAATCATCATATCACAGTGATATATGTGTACCTATGTTTATAGTACCACAATTTATCATAGCTAATCCTTAAAAGCAACACAAATGCCCTTCAACTGAGGGATGGATAAAAAAGATATGGTAATTTTACACAATGGGGCATTAGTCATCTATTTTTAAAAAAGGTAAATTCTAGGATTTTGTAGGTAATGATGAAGCTAGAGACTATATTGGTAAGTGAAATAAATCAGATACAAATGTGCAAACATCATATCATCTTGCCAGTGTGAGAACCTGAAAGAGTAATGAAAATCTAAAAGTCCTTTCAACAGACACTATGAAAGGAAAAGAAATCAATGGGAAGTAAAAATTAGGATGAGGAAAAGGAAAAAAACAAAGAATGGAGATACATTTAGGTATATATGCAGACTAGTTTGGAAAATTGCATTGTCCATTTCTGCTGATCTTCTGAGAGGAGCAGTTCATGTTTTTTCACTGCAACTCTTTTGCCTTCCTCTTTTGAATTTTTTACAACTTTTTTGCTATTGTTCTGTTTTTCATTTTTGTGTTTTGTTTTTCTTCAAATGAATCTTTAACATTTATATCTGGTAGTCTAACAACTAATTTGAAATAGCATCATGTAATACAGCAACACCCTTGAAATCTTATATTGTTTGTAATGCTGTTTTTTATATCACTAATTTCTATTCTTCAAAAAATAAAAATTCTGATTCCTATAAAACATGGATGAGGGCTGAGGATATAGCTTAGTAGTCTAAGTGCCTGCCCGGCCAGTGCAAGGACCTAGAGCCCATCCTTGGCACCTTCTGCCTTGCCAGCCTCAGAACACCAGGTGTGCTGTGCTAGCCACTGAAATTGGGAGCCATATCACTCCCCTGTAATCCCAGTGCTAAGGAGGCTGGCACAAGGGGATCACTGTGAATCTGAGCTGTGTAACAAGATCCTGTAGCAAATAAATAAACAAATAAAAAATAATTAGGAAAAAGTATGGCTAAAACATAAAGGTATTAAGCTAAGTAAAATAAGCCAGACACAAAAGGGCAAATATTATATGACACTCTATATGAGTCAACCAAAATATTCAAATTTATGGAGATAAAAATTAGAATAGTGGTTGGAGCAGAGAACAATAAAGATTTATCCTTTAATATATAGTGACTTTAAGATCATTAAAAGTTTCTGAAGTTGTGTGTATAGTGATAATGGGCATAAGAAGATGATAAAGCCACTCTACTCTACACTTAAAAGTAGTTAGGATGGTAAATTTTATGCTGTGTATATTTTACTAGCCTCTATTAGATAGAACCATAGGACTATTTTAATCAAATATAAAGTTTCTATTTTTTAGTAGTTTATCCTATAGCCAGTAACAAATGGATACATATGTGGCACTGCACAAGCTCTGTTTTATTACGTAGTACACTAGCAAGGATGCTTATCATGACATCCAGGGGTGTAGAAATAACATAGAGAATTTGGTCTTATGGTAAGTGATTTGAGGAACAGCTTAAATAAAAACTAGGTTGAGATCCAACCTCACTTCAGTCAGGGTAGCTATAAGAAAAAACAGAAAACAATGAATGCTAGAGAGGATACAGAGGAAAAAGAACCATTCTACAATGCTGGTGGGAATGTAAATTAGAACAGTGACTATGGAAATCTGTATGGATATTCCTTAAGAAAACAACACCAGAAATAGAGTTACCATGTGACTCATCTATACAACTCATTAGTATATAGCTGAGATTCAACATACGACAGATGCACTTGTATATGCCATCTTATCATGACACAATCTGTAAGTCTATATTTGGACTCAATATAAATTTCTGTCAACAGATGAATGGAGAAGGAAAATGTGGCATATACAGCAGGCATAGTGGAGTATTGTACAGCCATAAAAGGACAAAATCATAACATTTGCAAGAAAACTAGATAGAACTGGTGGTCATCATGTTAAGTGAAATAAGACAAAGAAAAACAAGTCTTACATGTATCCTCTCTCATGTGGAATCTATGGGGGAAAGACAACATGGAAGTAGAAGAAAGATTATTAAGGAAGAGAAAAAGACTTGGAGAAGAGATGGGGCAGTGAGGTTACCAAAAGTATGAATTCATGTCATTTGCATGTATAAAAAGGCTATAATGAAACTCAATGCTCTGGCAGAACCTGCAGCCAGTGGGGTGCAGCGGGCCTACTTCACCTCAGCCTACTAGAAAGGAGCTATAGGACTGACAGCCAATAGGGTTCAGAGCCCCTACTCTACCTGGATGCGTCTATCAAGAAGGAGCCACGAGACAGCAGTCAGCAGGCTGCAGCAGGCCTATTTGAACTGGTCTCAGCTGAAAGGAGATGAATACAATAACCACACCCAAGCCAGGTCCTGCCAGTGGAGACTGAGTCCAGTAGATCTAGCCCCGGTGAGCTGAGGCATACGGCTGGGCCCACAGGAGCCCAGCGCTGCAGGAGCATCCTCACAGCACTGAGGTGGCAGCAGGTGACTTCGGTGAGCTGCTCTGCCTGGAAGACTCCAGGTACGTGAAGAGGAGCTGACCAGACAGAACTCAGAGGGACTAATTTAAATACAAATTCCCTATTTAAGATCTCTTTTATTATATAATTATAATGTTAGCTATTATGGTCTAAAGTAAAAACCCATTAGTTACAAAGTTTCTCAATTTCTAAATTTCACTAGCCATTAGTACTATTGCTTATTGTACTACTGTAAATAGGAAACCATATCTGCCTTAACCACATTTTCCCTTGTGTATTAATATCAGGAAAATTACAGGCCAACTTCACTTATAAATATAGATGCAAAAATCCTCAATAAAATACCATAAGATATAATTCAGCAAATTATCCAGAAGGTTATACACCATGATGTCTAGGATTCATCACAGGATGAATGAACAGTTCAACATACACAAATCTATAAATGTAATACACCATATCAATAGAGCCAAAACCAAACGTCACATGATCAACTTAGTAGATGAAGAAAAGGCTTTTGACAAAGTCCAACACTCACTCATGATCAATACCATATAGAAAATTGGAATAGTTGACCCATACCTCAAGCTGATAAAAACCATCTACGACAAACCAGCAGCCAACATAGTTCTAAATGGAGAAAAACTGAAAGCTTTTACTCTCAAATCAGGTACAAGACAAGAATGTCCTCTATCACCACTCCTATTCAATATAGCTCTGAAAACATTAGCTAGAGCCATTAGACAAGAGAGAGAAATAATAAGACTAAAAATAGGTAAAGAACAAGTTAAATTATCATTATTTGAAGATGACATGATACTCTATTTAAGAGACCCAAAAACTCTACCAAGAAGCTCCTAAAATTAATAAATTCAGTGGCATAACAGGATACAAAGTCAACACCCAAAAATCAATAATATTCCTCTACACAGATAACAAATGCACTGAGAAAGAAATTAGAGAAATAGTACCCTTCATAATAGCAAACAAAAAAAAAAATGAATTGCTTAGGAATTCACCTTATATTTTAACAAAGGAAGTAAAAGACCTATTGAATGAAAAATACAAAAAAAAAAAAAAAAAAAAGATTCAAGAGGATTTCAGAAAATGGGAAGATATTCCTCGCTTGTGGTTAGGAAGAACACAACATTGTGAAAATGGCCATAACCTGAAAATTCTTATACAGATTTAGTGCAATCCCTATCAACATACCATCAATACAGCTTACAGCCAACATAATTCTAAATGGAGAAAAACATTCTTAAAATTCATTTAAAACCAGAGAAGACCTAGAATATTAAAGGCAAACTTGAGCAACAAAGGCAAGAGAGGAGGCATTACAATCCCTGAGTTGGAATTATACTAAAAAGATACTGGGGATAAAATCAGCATGGTACTGGCAAAAAACAGACCTGAAGATCAGTGTAACAGATCAGAAGATGCAAATACAGATGTATACAAACTCAGCCATCTTATCTTTGACAAAGGGGCCAAACATGTTCACTGGAAGAAAGGTGGCCTCTTTAACAAATGGTGTTGGAGAAACTGTCCTTTAACAAGCCAAAAATAAAACTAGACCAAGTTTATTGCCATGCATGAAACAAAAGTGAAAATGAATTAAAGATCTAAACATTAAAACAGAAATACTAAATCTTCTGAAAGAGAAAGCAGGTGGAAATCTTGAAAACACAGGATTAGGTAGACAATTCATGAACAAAAACCAAACTGCACAGGATTCTAGCTTTTCAGGGAACTTTGAGTATATGCTCACACTGGCAAATGTACAAAAACACCATGACTTCTTGTGCTTATTAACTTTTCTTGCTATCAGTCTAGCTTCTTTTAACACCACAACTTTACATAATAAAATTTTATTTTAAAATTTGAATAGCCATCTCTGTGTAGTACTGAACCTTTATTGACAGCTCTGTGTAGTGCTGAATTCTTAAATTTGACCCTCTTCCTTTTATCTTTATCATATAAATAAATTAAAATTTGAAACTGTTTGTCATGCTTGAGCTGATTAGCTTAAATGTAACTATGCAACACAGAAAAGCTACGATGTCCACTTTATTTGAAAGATATAATTCCACATTGGTTATGGTGCCTTAACTCCTATTAATCAACACTGCAATATCTGATTGCAGTACTCTTGTCAAACAGACTATAAATCAGGGTAAGAATAGGGAAAAAAAAGCAAGGTGAAATGCATTTAACTTTTCTTTATTCTATGAAAACTTTTACATTAAAATAAAATTATTTATGCTTTCAAAAACAAAAGAATAAAGAAAATACAGTAAACCCCCAGATATTACATTATTTTAGTGAACACATAAATGTAAGGATTCTTGTAGCTAAGTCATAAGCTAGAGACACTCTGCGTAGCTGTCCACAACTCTAGTGCTGATCTTGAACATGTTCAAAATTTGCTCTGTGCAAGTTTATGATAGTCTGATATTGGGGCTGGGGAGATGGCTCAGTAAAATAAGCACTTCCCTGGCAAGCGTAAGAGCCTGAGTTCAATCCCTGGTTCTGCAAAAAAAAAAAAAAAAAAAAAAGATAGTCTAATATTATAGAATATTATAGGACTGTGACAATATTATTTTTGCTGTGTTAAGTTTTGAATGTTAATTTTCTGGTTTGTATATACAGCTGAAATTTGGTTTTATGCCTTTTACTATAAAAGTTTCAAACTAAAACTAAACTTCCAACTCATTGTCAGCTCTTGAATAACTACTTACTTTAACATGTTTTCCTTCTAGAGCACATTATTTAGAAGTACAAGCCGGGCATGGTGGTGCAGGCCTGTAATCCCAGCACTCGGGAGGCTGAGGCAGGAGGATTGTTGTGAGTTCGAGACCAGCCTGAGCTACAAAGTGAGCTTAAGGCCAGCCTGAACTGCATAGTGAGACCCTATCTCAAAAAGACAAAAAAAAAAAAAGTACACTCTATATATTATCACATTTAATCCATAACATTTTAATATATTACTTGTTAATTGATTTATTTAAACTTCCAATCAACTCAGACTTCATAATTATAAATTATTGATAATGAACAGATTTTTTATTTTTAATTAACTGATTGAAAAGCTAGATATGATATATATATATGTATATGTATATGTATACACACACACACACATATATACGTATGAAGTTTTAAATACCAATATTTAATTCAAGTTATATATAGAGAAAAAACACAAATGATGACATTGGAAAATTTTTAAAACATAAAATTAAAATTTACAAATGTTAATCAACTTAAATCAGAATGGATTTTACTTAATTGTTCTTTACTCTATTCTATGTAACTTTACCCAGCATTTAATCTCTACTGTAAATATTTTGAGCACACATTGTAGAAAAGATAATCACTATTGAAAAATGTAACTCCTATATCTGTGCTCCTTATTGTTACTGTATTTATTATGGATAATCTAATGCTTTTCTGTTTCAGCATGATTGGAGGGACCCCTCTGGATCCATCCAAGCCCAGGCCCTGCGAGTGTGTGGGAAAGCTGCTGACCTCCCCTGTGCCTGCTGGACCTCTCTAGACCAAGCCCAGGCCAGCCACATGAGTGAGACCCTTCACTGAACTCTTGGGACCCCCTTCACCCCACTAGAGCCAGCCCAGCCTGCCTTGTGAGACACAGTTTCCACCATGATATCTGAACCCCTCTAGACAAAGCCCAGGCCTGGCATACAGGCCTGCGGTGAAATTCTGGAGCTGCTGTCCCTACAGAGAGACTAGGAGCCAAAACCACCCAGCTAATCCAGCAGCACAACATCTTGCTAAAGGGGCACAACAGGTTCACCTCCAAGGGCTGCAGCAGGAAGGAGCTGTGTACAGTAGCCAGACCCAAACCAGGCACCACTGGATGAAATCAAACTTGTAGATCTTCACCCAAATTGTAGTAGGTGCTAAGGTTATAACTTCACTAAAGCAGTACACTGAAGGTCAGAGGTCAGTGCTACATAAAATGACAAAGAGAAGGAGCAAAATGCAATCTCAGGTCCCCAGCCCACTCAGAACAAGTGCAGAGGAGAACAGCACAGCTGAAATGTCTGAATTAATAGCATCTGAAGAAAGAAACAACAGGAGGCAGGCATAGAGGAACTCAGATCAGAATTAATCTCTGAAATAAAAAAAGAGATCACTGAATTAATAGGGTCTCAAATAAAGAATAAAAGACAGAAACATATGGAGGAAATCAGATCAGAAATAATCTCTGAAGTAAAAGAATTAAAAACTCCTTTCAAGAAGACACTGGTAAAAAAATAGAAGAGATTAGAAAAGTGATGGATTCCTTCAATGAGCAATACAGGAAAAAAATAGATTGCATGAAGTGGAGTCAAAGAGATATAAAGGAACTTAAAATTGCAATCACAAGCTTGCAAAACCATTTGAGTGAAAGTGAAGATAGTTTCAGATCTTGAATCTGTCACAGCTAATGAAGAGTTAAGAAAAGATCTCTTAAAAACAAATAGGATGCAGGAAAAAAATAATTCATCACCAGCAAGACAATGCAAAGATGAACAATGTGAGGCTAATAGGAATCAATGAGAAGGATGGAGTCAATACAGATGATATAGAAAGAATATGGGCAGAAGTAATAGCAGAAAACTCCCCAAATATGAGGAAGCAATCTGACATTCAGGTAACGGAAGCACACAGAACGCCAAATAACTTCAACGCAATTAAAAATACACTGCAACATATAACTGTCAAAATCCAAGAAATCTAGCACAAAAACAATATACTGAAAGCCATTACAGAAAGAAACAGATCACATTTAAAGGAAAACCCATCATAATAATGGCTGACTTCTCTTCACAAACGATGAAGGCAAGAAGAGAATGCAGCACAGTACTTGACGTCTTCTATGAAAAAAAAATTCCAACCCAGACTGCTATACTCTGCAAAACGCTCTTTCAAGTTTGATGGAGAAGTGATAAACCTTCAAGTACAAAGAACAACTAAAGAATTTCATGATGACAAAGACAACCCTACACAGGCTACTAAAAGATGTTCTAGAGAGAAACCAAAATGATCACAACTCAGCAAATAAGAACAGAAGGAACCCACTAAATAGGGTAAATGATTAAACACTGGACAAAAAGAAGTAAACAACAGCAGGTAAATAACATGTAGAGCATAAATCAATACATCTCAATTATAACCATCAATATAAATGGACTCAGTTCACCAATTAAAGAAATCGACTGGCACAGTGGATTAGGAAAAAAAATCCAACAATATTCTGCATACAAGAAACACACTTAACTCAAAAAGAACTTCATAGGCTGAAAGTCAAAGGATGGCAAACAATACTACACATCCCAGCACCACAGAAAAAAATCAGGGATAGAAATCCTGTTTTCAAACAATCTAAACTTCAAACCAAGAATGATCAAACAAGATAAAGATGGCCACTACATACTGGTTAGGAGAAAACATTCAAGAGGAAAAGGAAACACGCATAAATGTAAATGCACCAAACAGAGGAACACCTAACTATTTAAGACAAATCTTAACAGACATTAAAAATCTAATATCCAATACCACAAGCTTAACAGGAGACCTTAACACCCTATTATCCCAAAAAGATAGGTCAAGCAGAAAAAAAAATTATCAAAGAAGCAGCAGAACTGAACCAGAGCTTGGAACACATGGACTTAGTGGACATATACAGAGTGTTTCACCCAATGAAAGATGAATATACATTTTCTTTCAACACCACATGTGTCATTTTCTAAAATAGAACACACACTGGTCCATAGATTATGCTTAAGTATATGCAAGAAAACAGAGAAATTATGACATCATATTATCTGACTACAGTGCAATGAAACTAGAAATAAATGAGATAAAAAAACAGAAAAACCCCATAAATACATGAAAATTAAATAACACTCTAGTCAGCAACCAATGGTCACAGAAGAACTTTGAAAATATCTACAATTCAATGAAAATTCAAGCACAATTTATTGGAATTTATGAGATGTGATTAAAGCAATTCTCAGAGTGAAATTTATAGCTGTTAACTCACATATCAGGAAAACAGAACCAGAATAAATAAACACCCTAATGTTGCACCTCCGACATCTAGAAAAGGAAGAGCAAACCAAACACAGAGCTTAAAGACGGGAAGAAATCATAAAAATTAGATCAAAAATTAATTCAATTAAGATGAAGAAAACGGTTCAAAAAAAAGAATCAAAAACCTGGTTCTTTGAAAGATTAATTAAAATCAATAAGCCCCAGCTAGCCTCACAAAAAGAAGAAATAAAAAAATTTAAGTACAATCAATAAGGAATGAAAAGAGAAATAAGACTCAGTGGAAATTCAGAAGATTGTCAATAGCTACTTTGAGAACCTTTATTTTCACCCAATAAAAGACACAGAAGAAATGGACAGATCCCTAGAAAGGTACAAATTACCAAAACTGGCTCAAGAAGATATAACAACTCTGAATAACAAAGTAGCAGCCAATAAAACATGAACTGTAATAAAAAAAAAAAAACTATGGACAAAGAGAAGTCCAGGTCCTCATGGATTCACAGCTGAATTCTATAAGAAATTTATAGAATATATAATCCCTACATGCCTCAGACTCTTCAATGAAATTGAAAAGGAAGTAATCTTCCCAAAATCATTCTTGGAGGCAAGTATTATACTGATACCAAAACCAGGGAAAGACACAACTAAAAAAGAGAAATACAGGCCAATCCCCCTCATGAACATAAATGAAAAAAATCCTCAATAAATTCCTAGCCAATAGAATACAGCAAATCATCAAGAAGATCATACACCATGACCAGGTAGGATTCATCCCAGGGATGCAAGAATGGCTCAATATTTGAAAATCTATAAATGTAATACACTATATTAATATACTGAAATCTAAAAACCACATGATCACCTCAATTAATGCAGAAAAGGCTTCTGACAAAGTGCAACACTAATTCATGTTCAAAGACCTACAGAAAATTGGAATAGATGACCTCTATCTCAATCTGACAAAAGCCATCTATGACAACCCAATGGCTAATCTAATTCTAAATGGGGAAAAACTGAAATCTTTGCTCGCAGATCTGTTACAAGACAAGGTTGTTCTTTATCACCCCTCCTATTCATTATAGTTCTGGAATCATTAGCGAGAGCCATTAGACAAGAGAGAGAAATAAAAGGAAAAGAATAGGTAAAGAATTTAAACTATCATTATTTGTAGATGACATGATACATTACTTGGAAGACCCAAAAACTCCACCAAGAAGCTACTAGAATCAAAAAATATACACTCAATAGCAGAGCAGGTTACAAAGTCAATAACCATTCCCCTACACAGATAACAAATACATTGAAGGGAAATTAGAGAAACAATACCTTTTACAATAGCATCATGGAAAATGAAACACCTTGGAATTCATCTACCTAAAGAATTCAAAGATCTTTTCAAGGAAAATTACAATACTCTGAAGAAAGAGATTGTAGAGGATTTCAGAAAATGCAAAGATATTCCCTGCTCCTGGATAGGAAGAACCAACATAGTGAAGATGGCCATATTCCCAAAATTGCTCTACAGATTTAATGCAATTCCTATCAAACTACCATCAACATACCTCCCAGACACAGAGCAATCATTCCTAACATCTATTTGGAACCAGAAAAGACCAAGAATAGTAAAGGCAACCCTAGCTAACAAAGACAGGGCAGGAGGCATTACAGTTCCTCACTTGAAATTATACTAAAAGGCTACTGTGATAAAATGAGCATGATATTGGCAACAAAATAGACCTGAGGATCAATGGAATAGACTACAAGATTCAGAATTCTCTATGAACACACTCAGCCACCTGATCTTCGACAAAGGGGCCAAACATACTTATGGGAAGAAAGATAGCCTTTTTAAAAAATATTGCTAGAAAAAGTGTTTCTCTATATTCCAGAAACAAAACTTGACCCAGGTCTATCACCAGGCACTAAGCTATAGTAAAAATGGATTAAAGATGTAAACATTAAAACAGAAATACTCAATCTCCTAGAAGAGTAAGTAGGCGAACTCTTGAAGACATGGGTGGGCAAAGAGTTCATGAAAAAAATCAAACTGCATGGGTAATACTTGAAGGAATTAACAACTGGGACCTCCTCTTATTTAAAAGCTTTGCATGTCAAAAGAAATCACCAACAAAGTGAAAGACAACCCAAGAATTTGGAAAAACTCTTAATTGTTAAACACTCTGACAAAGGTATGTTCTCTAGAATTTATAAAGAACTAAAAAACATTAGAGACTCCAAATTTAAAGACGCAATCCAGAAATGGGCATCTGAGATGAACACACACTTCTCAGAGGATGAAATTAAAGAAGTGAATAAATATATGAAAAAATGCTACACATCACTAGCCATCCATGAGATGCAAATTAAAACATTGAGACACCATCTCACTCCAGAAAGAATAGCTATCATAAACATATCAACCAACAACAAATGTTGGAGGGGCTGTGCGGAAAAGGGAACCCTTCTCCACTGCTGATGAAACCACTATGGAAATCAATGTGCTCCCTGGTGAACTGACTATGGAAATCAATGTGGAGACTCCTTAAAAAACTAGGACTGGAAATCCTTTTCAAACCAGCTATCCCCCTATTGGGAATTTTCCCAGAGGAACTGAAAAGGTCATATAATAGTGATATATGTGTACCTATGTTTATAGCAGCACAATTCGTGATAGCCAAATCTTGGAAAAAAACAAAATGCCCATCATCAGAGCAATAGTTGAAAAAGATGTGGTATTTTTATTCAATGGAGTATTACTCAGCTATAAACAATGAATAACTCAAACCATTCACATTTAAGTGGATGCCATTTGATGATATACTCATAAGTGAAATAAACCAGACCCACATGTGTAAATATCATATAGTCTCCCTAGTATAAGAACTCAAAAAATGAAATAAAAATAGAAAGGTCTAACACAATTAAAAAGAAGCGAGAACTTGAGGATTAGACAACAAAGAGTGGGCAAGGAGAAAAGTTCGGAAACATGACAAGGGAAAGACATACATTTATACACACAAGATGCATAAGGCAATGATTCTGAAAACATCAGCAGGGTTTTAAAACTAGCAGTTCATTGGTAGGATTCTTACCCTGAGTAACTACATATGCTGATACCTGTGATCTAAGCAGATGCGCTGAAGATAACAATGTGTAATAATAGGGTCTTGCTTGGAATGCCTGTGATTCTCGTCTTCTAAATATGCAATGCTTGTCATGATTACATACCACCAGTTATTGCCATGCTGCCACTCAAGTGTTTGTTTAAAGAAAAAAGCAAAGTGTAATAAATGAAAAAAAGAGGCAAGGAAAAAAAAAGGTCAGAGGATTGTCCTGCTGCAATGCTGTATATGGTTATATTTCTAAATTTCTGTGTAAAAATATGTGTTTATTTATATTTTAAAACCATTTATTTTTTGATTTTTTTCTTCATATGCTGTAGAGACTTAAAGCTTAACATATCAATATCTGATAGAAAATACCTGTTCCAAGTTATGCCTAAGATGTTTGATATTCAGATAGTGAGGCTAAACCCAAGTGCATATGTTGTAGAGTAATAACTTTTCTTTTGGAGGGTTAACAACCTATGTTTGCAGACCAAAACTTAGAGAAAAAGAAGGAGTGCAAGGGCAGCCAAAGTTTTGGCCCTAGCCTTTCAAGGTCAGTAAAGACTCAGGATGTAGGAGAACCTGTAATGTGACATTATGTAACTCAGTTGTGTTCCAACTCAAATCAAGGAATTTATGGAGCCACAGAGGAATGTGATCAATGATGTAGAATGGGCCTAAGGAGAGTCACCTAGAGAGAAAACATTCTCTCAGGCTTTCAGAGAGAGCTAATTGGTCAAGCAATGCCTGTGATTCATCCACATAGGTTACACTGACAAAGGATCTGCAAACTGTGTTTCAGGGTTTCAGAGTAAATCCTGAGGGGACTTGACTGACCTTATCAGATACAAAAGTTACATTTCTTGTTATGTTGGTCTTGCTTTATCTTGGTCTTAACCATGCAGCAGAAAAGTATAAAAAATGAGGTATGAAAAGTAGCCATATTAATATACTGAGCTGTAAAAAGCTCAAATCAGTAATTTCTGACATTGCCAGTCCTATGGAAATGACATTGCCCACTACTATTATGGACTACTGGACTATATTGGAGTATTTTGCTGAATTCACACACTTACAATATTTAAATGACAATGGAATACCTTTCTCTGATAAAACACAAATGAAAAAAATGGATACAAATAAATGACCATATTGTATCTGTATGTTCAAAATGGGTAGGATAGATATACACCTACATTCTCTTAATTCAACGAATAAAAATATTCGTTCTAATAGTGTTTCTGGACAGGATGTCAGTCTGCATGTTGCACGGTGAATAACCACTAAGACAACAATATGCAATGTATTTGTTATTGAAATTGTCCTACTAGTTGGTTTTGAAACTGTCTCATTAGTATTTGTTTCTCAATAAAATTGTTTTTAAAAAGTAAGACTAGATAAATAAAATGATTTGAGTTCTATATTCTTATCGTAATTCTAGTCCTTTATTAATAAGCAAAAGAAAATACATAAACCTTGAATACACAAAAGAAACACATCTAATTTTTAGAAATACACATCAAATAACCATAAGACTGCTACATTACGCTATTGTGCATTACATTTGTACGACATTCTTTTAATTTTTGTTTGCTATGTAGGCAATAAGGCAATTTCATTTAATGGGTATGTTTAACCTGAAAATTATATAGAACTAGATGTTAGAACTACATTCTGAATATGTATATATATACATATATATATATGTATATATATATCAGAATTATAAAAATATCTCTAAGATACAAGTATATATTCTGTCTAATAATTATTTAATATTTGTACTGAGCACTAAATAGCTACACTTGGAATCAAAGTATCTTTGAAACCGTGCATAAAGTGTCTGCGGATAAGTTCACCTTTACACACACTGCAGAAAGTATTATAAAAATTTATTACATTAAATAAGAACAACATATTATTGATCAAAGATCAATTAAGAGGAACTTTTCTGACCTCAGCAAAGACATTTGTGAAATCGCAAGAGATGACTGGTGAGATCTACCATAAATGATACAGTAACTAACAGAAAAGTCCAAAAGGAGACTCTAAATGCTTTTATGCCTTATATCTCTCGATGGTCCTAATTTATGAGGCACAATGAAAGAAATTAAGAAGTCACCTTCCAAAATAAAAGTATTAATTTTGATATTAGTAAATTTTGAGGAAAAACTGTATGATCAGGGCAATGAAAAATTACAATGAATAATGCTCATTTGCACCTACAGTGGTTACAAGACAAGTCTCAGTTTTGCATGGAAATTAAAAGATACAATATTTAAAATGTATGCATTTTTAAGAGCTATAATGCATGGTGTAATGAAATAAGAAATAATCAAATAATTACACTAAAAGAAATTTTATGGAGACTGAAAAACATGCCACTGAGCACCAAGTCTTTGTGGAAATTAAAGTTTAATATTTTTTCCATCAAATGAGCATAATGACCAATGAACTAATGTGGCCAAATGCAGGATGGTAAGCAACAAGGGAATTTAAAATAATTTATAGCAAGAAAATTACAATTATAATATGTGAATATTATAATGTAAATAATCATGAAAACTGAATTCATCATACATGAGCACTGGTTATATAGATTTCCATGAGGATATTACTTATTTTGTTTCATGACTAACCTTGATTAGTGCAATGGAAATGGGATATACCTACTATTTTGTAATTATTAACAAATATTTTATTTCTTTCACAGGTACTGAAAAATCTTAGATCTAGTTCTGAAGGAAGAAATGAAAGATTTGGAATACTTGATATCTTCACAAAACAATGGGCTGGACTGGCTGTAGCTCATTACCTACTCAAAAACATCTTAAATTGCTTCATGATTTTACATTTTTTGGCCTGTTAATCTGTATTTATAATAATTAACCTTGATAATGATTTATTATATAAATGAATCTGAAAGCCTTTAATTAGTCTCCATTCCCTATCTCTTTTTATTTTGCTCTTCATTACTTATGTGTACACCACACAAGGAATGTAAACATGTACTGCATAGGTAAAAAAGAGAAGGGATCAAAAGATAGGTGGAAGGTGCCGGGGAGATGGCTCAGTAGAATAAGCGCTTGCCTGGCAAGCACAAGGGCCTGAGTCCAATCTTTGGTTCCGCCAAGAAAAAAGAAAGACAAGTGGAGAGGGAACAGAAAAAATAAAAGAGAGAGGAAAAATGGAACTAAGGTGTGTGATGTACATGTACTGATTTTCCACAAGGGATGTAAACATTACATAATACACACACACACACTAATAAAATTTTGAAATCTTAAATTATACTACATAAAGTTTTGGACATATTAAGAAGAGCATGGAGAAGGGCCAGACTACCACATCTAATGTTTTCAATGCACTGATTTGACCAGAGAATGTTGTTACAATTACTATTACAATTACTATAGTAGACAACAAAATATATTATAAATAATTTTTAAATCATGTGAACAAATTTCATACCACATAAATAATAGCAAGTAATGTGATACGGTAGTGTCTCGGTTACTCTTCTCTCATTGCTGGGACAAATACCCGACATTCAAAAGTAGGGAAGGAAAAGTTTATTTAGCTCACAGTTACTGTGGACTGGAAATTCCAGTCCACGCTCAGCTGGCTTCAAGGCAGAGCGGCACATGGCAGAGTGCAGCAGTTCATGGCAGCAGCAAAGAGAGGAGCCAAAGGAGGAGTAGTGGCAACTGAGAGGAAGTCTGTCTCCCTGTCTCTCTTATGTTACACTCAGGCTATCTGCCTTAGGCTGGGTGTAGCACTCACACCCACAATCCCAGAGGTACTCAGATCCATAATCCCAGTGGATCAGGAGTTAATCACAAACTCTAGAAGTCTGCCCCATGATTACGTGAGGCTTTGGGAGGGATCACTAGAGATAAATCATAACAAATGGTTTTAGACTAAGAAGGGTTAAATTTAAACAGCATAAATAAAAGCAGTTTTTACATTTTTATTTTTAGAAGCTTGCATAATGTGTGCACTAAGCAATGGGCTGCAAATGTAATCCAGGAGAGGGAAAAAATGTTAGAAGGAAAACAAGACAACAGATAAGATGCAATGATATAAAATAAATCAAGAAATTTTTGAGACTCTATACAAAAAAATTAGAAATTTAAAAGTTGTTTAACTAATACAATTATAAAAATGTGGAGTACTTAATTTGAATAAAAGTAATCACCAACAGAATAAGAAGAAAACCCACAAACTGGGGTAAAATCTTAGCTGACTGCCCCTCAGGCTTCTATCCAGAACATACAAAGAATTAAAAAAAAAAAATCAGAGCCCCCAAATTCAAAGACCCTGCTCAAAAATGGGCATCTGAGATGAATCTATACTTCTCAGACAAAGAAATACAAATGGTAAATGGAAATATGAAAAAATGTTCAACATCTTTGGCCTTTCAAGAAATGCAAATTATGGGGCTGGGGAGAAAGCTCAGTGGAATATGTTCTTACCTGGCAAGCTCAAGGTCCTGAGTTCAATCCCTGGTACCACCAAAAAAAAATGCAAATTAAAACAACATTAAAATTCCATTTCCTCCCAGAAAAAAATGGCTATTGTCAAGAAGTTAACCAACAATAAATACTGGAGGGGCTGTGGGGTAAAAGAACACTTCTCCTCTGGTGGCGAGAGTGCAGGCAGGAACAATCACTGTGGAAATCAGTGTGGAGATTCCTTTAAAATTTAGGATTAATGGTCCCATTCAACCCAGCCATTTCTTTCATAGGTATTTTTCCAAAAGAACTGCAAACATCACACCACAGTGGTATACGTGTACCCATGTTTATAGCAGCCCGATTTGTCATAGCTAACCCTTGGAAACAGCCCAAACGCCCATGAATTGAAGAATGGATGAAAAGGATATGGTAATTTTACACAGTGGAGTAGTACTCAGCCATAAGATAAACATGAGGCTTTTATAGGTACATGGATGCAACTAGAGACTATATTCATAAGTGAAATAAATCAGACCCCAAGTGTAAACATTGTATTATATCCCTTGTGTCAGAACCTGAAAGACTTAATAAAATCTTAAACGCACAATAGAATTGGTGAAAGGGAAAGAAACTGTTCCAAGGGAAGAAACAACTAGGATGAGGAAAAGGAAAAATGATGGAAAGAATAAAGGAAAAATATATATGTAGATGCACAGGATATCTAGGACAATTGTAATGCTGATTTCTGCCGGTCTATTCAAAGAAACAGCTAATGCTTAATTTTTTCTTCTTTTTGATTTTTGGACAAGTTTTGCATGTTTACACGTGGTCATCTGAACAACTAACTTGAAGACAACCATATGAAATATAGCCAATATTGTTGAATGTGTAGCATGTTGTTTAAAGAAATTCTGCATCATTTCTTATGTTTATTTATTTTCTTTAAAAATGAAAGACATATTAATGCAAAAAAAGAAAAGGAAGAACATAAAAGTACCAAACACCAAGGTGCCTCCACAGTCGTGTGTACCTGACAGCACCAGTCAGCCTACCACCACTCTGCAACGAAGCTCTCGGATTAGCATGAGGTGATTTGTTCAGTTATTCAGATGTATTGCTGCCTCAATAAAGCCTGAGGGTTTTCTTTTCATTTAGATATTTTGATGGTGAGGAATGTTTTAAGAGACATCAGATTCAAGTATCAAATTTTCACTTTATTATGGGACCTACGGCAGACCAACAAAAGGTGAAAACAAAAATTAATAATAGCTTTAGACAGAGAGGGAGAGCAGGAGTCTGCAGGATAATTCAGCCTGGAAGGAACTGTGGTTGTAAGGCTACCCTAAAGGATCATCGGAAGCTGCTGTTCTTATTGGACTCCTCACACTGATGTTGCTCCCACAGGCCCTGCATGTGGTGTCTTTAAGGAGACTGAGAAAAGCTTCAAGAAGCTGAGGAGTTGTGAAGAAAATGTTTTTGCCTTTATGGCAAAGGATGGCCCTTGGGATTAAGAAGTTACCTTAGTGTGGACATAAAGGACAACAAAGGATCTTGGCTTCCTAACTCAAGAAAGGTGAGTGATAAAGAACCCAAAGAGTGAGGCGGGTCAGACGTGTGAACAGAGCTGGAGCACTGTGGCCTTTTTTTTTTTTTTCCTGTTTCTTCTGTATGTCATGGTCATCCAACTGTTGCACCCTTAATCTCAAAACACAGATCAGTAGGGTTTCCACAGAAGACCTTCACATCCTTTGAGAGACTAATTGGTGAAGAATTGAATGCAAGCTTATAATGAAGTTAACTATGCTATTGACTAATGTATTAACTGATCATAGAAATGATATTTACTGTGTGTTAAAGATCACTGTGCATGAGGAAAGGGAAAGTTCTGTGGAACAGATCTTAATTTAGGCTTGAAAAATGCAGAAGTAAATTTGATATGCACAGACCTTGTCCTTAAAGATTAAATTCTACAGGAAGGATAGCAAACTAAATGTATCTTGGATGAAATGAAGTATCAATTGTTAAAAAATAATGGCAAATCCCACCACCTCATGGTAGTGATACTTAACTTATACTTGGAGAAATATATAAAGCATATGTTTAACATATTGAAGCTACTAATTAGTTTTACAAAAAGATTGTATCATTTTACACATTTATCAGAAAGATATGAAAGTTTTAATGACCTCAGATTGGAGCATATTAATAATAGTAATAATAATAATAATATGTGGTGGGAGAGAGGTGAGATAGCTCAGTAGATCAAGTGCCTGCTTAGGCAAACACATGCTGTGCTGGTCCCGCTCCCAGGCATGCGGAGTGGGCCACCAAGACCAGTTGTGGTGGCACAGGCCTATAATTCCAGCACTGGAGGGACTGAAAATAGGACGATCAAATAGGAATCAGATGTGTGGTGAGACCCTCAACCAAATACATAATTAATAATAATAGTAATAGCAATCATAATAATATCATCCATATTTTACTATGCACACATATACTTCTTTTTTGAGAATTGTTTTCCCTTTAAACCACCTTTGTTCATTTTCACTCAACCCTGAGAAGCATGAGGTCATGAGTTCAATTCCTCCTAACAGGAGAGAGAAAATTACTTTCACTCAACTTCAGAGATACAGTAACCTCCAGCGTGACTTTTTCTATGTTCCTACACCTCCCACTCAACCTATTAGCTGTCGTGGTTTTCATACATTGCATGTTGACTGGGTTGATTTCTGAAAGGCTTGTGCCACATCATCTCTCTTTGGTTTCCAAATGACCTGAAGAAGCTCCAGGGGCCATGGAAACTGAAAGGTGAAGAAAGAAAGGGATGAAGATCTGGATGTTTTAGAAAATAATTATATTAAAACCTTTAAGAGAAGAGCACTTCTAGATGAGCATCATTCTTATCTAAAAAATAATCTCATCAAAGACTGGTGTGGAGGTTTAGAAAGGGCTCTGCATTGCTAATTAATGTCAGGATATGAAAAACAAAATTAAATACAATTAAGATCACATTTCCATGATTGAAACATTATTATTTTATGTTGAGTACATTTGTCACTCCAAGAGTGTAGTCTAAAGGATGTTCAAACATGTTAACAAATTAGTTCATGTATTTTCGGTGTTGTTTTACTATTTATAACACACATCTAAAAAATATGAATAGATAGCTTCTTTTTGCAACTTATTTAAAAACTGTAAGACCATATAATTTATAAAGCTCTTTGTCTCTGTCTCCCTCTCTGTCTCTCTCTCTGCTCCCAGTGAGCACGTTATGTATGTTAAAATTTTATTAACATCTTCACTGAGGTGGACTATTATATTTCTGGTATTCAAAAGAACACAAGTAGTGAATTAAATCTGGCCAAGCTTAATCAATTTTAGTATGGTTTTCTTGAAGCTGGTTTAAATTTTGAAACAATCTTGTATTCCTTTCTCTTTGAGTTATCACTTTTTCTTTATTTGTATAATTGCCAGTATCTTTCCTCTCTATTATCTTTATTTAAAAGAGAATAAAAACAATAAAATGACACAATTTCAAAGCAAGATGATAGTAGCTATTATTGCTTTTTAATAAATGTTTTTATCCATTAGTTGGGAGAGTTGAATAATTACAGTGTAGAACTATCAGGAATAAAAGTATACTAGGTATGGCAACCAAGAGATTTTGATAGAGAGGTGGATAAACATGTTGGAGGACTGAAAGGAACCCAGAAATGAACAGTAGGTAATGACCTCGTAGGTTTTCTATCATCAGAAGGCCCAGGAAAGTGAAGATAATAGTTAAGCTGCAGCCCAGATTCATGGAGCAGTGGCTAGGAGGACTGAGGGTGTGGATCTGTGAGGGAGAGGCATTGTCCTGAAATAGTTAGGTGTATTACTACAAAAATAAGTATATGAGTAGTCTTGTAACAACTTTACTCACAGTATCTCTTTCGTGAGTTGAATAGTTTCTCCTCCAAGAAGTCAAGAGACATGGTCTTCCATGGAAATAAGATGTTATGGAGATAACTAAGTACAAATGAGCTTAATGGGATGTTCTTATTAAAAAGGAAAATTCATTCTTAGAGACAGACTTGAACAGAGTACAATGATACAAAGACACATAAGGAAATGAGAGTTGTGTAAATGCAGTAGAGATAGGAATCCCGAAGATTTCTGGCACACATTCCACACTAAAATAGGTATGGTCGGATTCTGCCCATGAAGCAGTGGATAGTATAGTCACTTCCAAAGTTGCGAGATAATGCATTTCTCCTGTTTTAAGCCACCTAAGCATGTGGTACTTTGCTACAGATGCTTTACAAAACATACATAATCCCTGAACTATAACAATCAACTGCCCATAAGAATGAGGATAAATAAATTCACTTTGGTATAGTTTCACTGGCATATGACTCATTAATACAAATGAACAAGCTAATGACTGGCATAACAATATAGATAAGTCTCAAAAGTTTTATATTGATAGAAAAAATCAAAAAAAAAAAAGAGAGAGAGAAATTCAGATACGCAAAGAGCATTCTTATGCTTTCCTTTCTATAAACATATCATAATGCAAAAGTGGCCTTTTAATTTGTCCTCATATCAGTGACCTTTGCAATACTTTATGGTGCATCAAAACTTGGCAAACGTTCTGTTTTCGACATGTGCTAAAATGTAACTTCGGTCAATATGTTGGGAAGTGATGGTATGACAGTTCTCAGATGAGGTACTTCATGCAAGTAACTCATGCAATAGTGATCCGACACTGTGGGCAACCTCAGGACAATCCACTGAAGCATCAGAGATCGTGTAAAGGTGAGGCATCGTAGCCAAATCTGTTATATGTGAACCTACCTCTGTCCAAAACCAGATGAGATTGTTTTATATTACTGAGACTTGAGGTCATTTTTATGCAGCTATAGTTAACAAGTTAAGGAACAGTTAACTAAAATCTAGAATAAGATCACAACACTGAATAGCCAAAGCAATATTAAGTAAAAAAGCAAAGGTAGATGCATCATACCGTGTGATTGTAAAATAGAATATGAAGCTATAATACCCCAAACAACACAATGTTTCTTTAAAAGAAAACATCTAGATCCATGGAACAGAGTAAAGAGCTGAGGGATAAACTCAGGAATTTGCTATCAGTTGAACTTCTAAGTAGTTTTCAAGAACACTGAATGAAAAAAGGAAAAATCCCTTCAGTAAATTGTTGGGGGAAACTGATTTCCGTAAGCATGAGAATAAAATTGGGCCCTTATTTCATACTACACAGAAAAATTAATTTAAAATGTATTAAAGAGTTAAACACAAGACCTGAAATATACAAACTGTTAATAGAAAGAAACACTGGGCAAAGAATCTTGGTATCAACCTACTTCAATGTTTGTTTGGCTCTGACCCCCAAAACATAGTCAACATAACTAAAAATGATAGATAGAATTGCATCAATCTAAGACACTTTCACATAGCAAAGGAAATAATCAAGCAAGCAAGGAGACAACTTATATAATAGGAGAAAATATGTTCAAACTATAATTTGGTTAATATTCAAAATGTAGAAAACTCAAGCAACTCAGTAGCAAGAAGATAAATACACATTTAGAGAATTGCCAAAAGATCTGCATAGCCATGTCCTCCTGTGACATGCTCAATAGGGAGCAGTTAAGCCAGATGGAACTTCTAGTTTTAGTTTTATGAGGAATCTCCATGCTGATTTCCACAGTGGATTCATCAGTTTACATTACCATTAACAATGGAGAAGGGTGTCTGTTTCCCTGCAGTCTTACCAGCATTTGGTTTTGTTGTTTTTTGTGTTTAGTATAGGGTTTACAAGGTTTCACTACATAGATCAGACTCCTAGTGATTCTCCTGTTTCCAGCTTCCCAAGTGACAGGTTTACAGCCACACACCACCATGCCCAGTCTCAATCACTGTCTCAGCATGCCCTGGGGCAGAGGCTGGCATGACATGCCAAGGATCAAACCCTGGCCCCTAAGCAGGCACTTTAATACTCTGAGCTATCTGCCTGCCCTCGCCAGAATTTGTTATTGCTTACTTAATGAAAGCCATTTTTTTCTAGAGTACAATGGAAATTTACCTTAATTTGCATTTCTATGATAGCTATGGATGTTGAGAATATTTTCTTTTCTTCTTTTTGGGAGGCATTTATACTTCCAAGAAATGTCAACTTCAGTTACTCCATTTTCTGATTGGGTCTTTTAATTTGGGATGTCTAATGTTCTGTGTTCTTTATACATTCTAATTGTTATTTCCTGTGTCCAAAAATAGAGATTAAAAAATTGTTTCCCATTTTACAGATCATATCTTCACCATAGTGATTGCTTCTTTTGCTGAGCAAAAGATTTTAACTTGCTATAATCCTACTTGTTGATGCTTGATGCTGTCTTTGTCCAACTGGAGCTCTATTTAGAAAGTTCTTTCCTATGTCTATCTCTTCAGGAACTTGACTATTTTATTTTCTAGCACAGTAAGTGTTTCTGCTTTAATATCTGTCTCTGATCCACTTTGATTCTATTTAGTTGCAAGGTGACAGATATGGATCTAGAGTCATCTTCTGTTTTGTGTATAATAGTGTTCCCAGAACCACTTGTTAAACAGGCTATCTTTCCTACTTCTAGGAGTGGGGGTGAAAAGAGCAGGCATGTCAAAAATGGAAAAAATGAAAGAAATGTGAAAACATACAATGAGTGAAAATAGTAAAAGGATTGACTCATTTGTCAATGGTCTGTTACTTTCAAAGAACATAGTGCTTTCTTCTGTGGGACATACGTTGCTTCCAGTCAAGACTGGAAATACAGATGGACATTGTGCATGGCTCCCCAGCCCCTGATCTCCCCGCCAACTGACAAAGAAACCAAGGGAGAAATCTTGCTTCATTTTCCTACCACCTCTCCTCATTGTCTTGTCCCTACTAAAGCTCCTGTGTAAAACGCTTGCTGAATATGGAGTAAATGTTGGCAACCTGACAGGGACTGTTGGGGCTTTAAGGGATAATGGGCTTTAGCATTTGCACTTAGGTCTCTTCTAAATTTTTAAATTATTTTTATAATAATCAATATAAATATTACATTCACAAAGCAATGACACTTCACCCTCTGGAGTTAATTAAAAACCTAAAAATAGAATTAGCTAGTCTGCCAAGGCTGAATAACCTATTGGCTTAAATGTGTGCCTTAAATGCAAGTGGAATGAGTTTGAATTTTGAGTTTTATTGTTATTATAAAGCTCCCTATCTCCAGGTTCTTTGGGTAGCCAATGGGTAGGTATAATTTTCATTTAATTATTTCATCATTCTAACCTACTGCATGTGTAATGAAATATTTAAAAGTTGTACAACTTAAAGAACTTAAGAGAACATAATATTAAATCTAATTTTCAAAAAATGCTCTACTTTTTAATAGAGAAGGAGATGTACTTCCTTGGTAGTTTATAACCATTTATGGCACATTATATTTTCCTTGAAGGTCTCAGCATGTCTCTGCAACTTTTGGAAATCAGAGCAGCTTTCACAGTAGCAATCCTTCAAAGGGAAATTTTTATTGTCTATCATTCAATTGAGACAAATGTTCCCAGCATGTTCAAATATAATAATGCCTGCTGTATACACAGATGGATGATGCTATGAGAAAAATTTTTACTTGTCTGATTTATTATCATCTCCTCCACAGTAGGGTTTCAATTTAGGATGTCTTGCCCATTGATAGAATGAGACATCCCTTATTTTATGGTCAAATTGCTTCTAAAATCATGAAGTTATAGAATTAATCATTCCTATAAGTAACTATTTCTCTACAAATTATATTCTCCAGCTGACTGTGCTACATCACAGCAGTATTCATAGAGGGGGGATATGTCTCATGTTGGGCTAAGCCTAAATTTATTGATCAAGAAGTTCCTTCACTGTCAAAGAAAAAGAGCAAAACCTCTGCTTTATAATCAAGGAGCTGTAGTTCATCAACGGTAGGGGTCAATTTCCTCCCTGGAAGGTCTTTCTTAGCTCCATATCAATAAACTAAGGTGTCCTTTATGCATCCAGCTCTCCAATACTCTGCAGCCTTGATTACCAAGCAATGATCAGAGTGAGGGACCCAGCAGACAGGTGCTTGACATGGGCTGTGCACTTATGCAAATTATTTACTGCAATCTTAGTTTCTCTGGGATGCTATAACAAAATACTATAGATTAGTGGCTTATAAACAATAGAAATCTACTTTTCACAATTTTAGAGGTAGGAAATTTCTCACACCACTAGTAGATTTGATACATGGAGAAGATAGATTTTTCTGGTTCACAGATCAGAACTTCCTAGTGTTTCTTACATGGGAAAAAGAAGACCAGAGCTCCCTGGTGTATTATTTACAAAGCTCCTAATTCTATTCTAATTCTGTCTGGCCTTTGGACCTATTCATTTTGCAAAACTTCCATTTCCTAATAACAATGGAGATTAGATTTCAATGTATAATTTTGAGGAGAAACCTAATTTGTGAATTTAAGAGAAATAATGAGCAAAAATATACATATTTAACACATGCTAGTTAACATCTTTCTTTATGGTTGTCATGATTTGTAAACACATTTTAAGTAATTATAGAAAGTTGTAAAACAGATCATATTGGATTTGGGGCAATCATGAGGCTGTTTTGTATCCCAACAGCAATGGTGGTTTTTACAGTATTTATGAGCCAAAACTGAACAAAATTAAACACTAAAAAGAAGTTTGCTAAACATAAATTATGTCTGAATAAAGCAATGCAGAAAAATAGGAGGCAGGATAGAGAAAATAGTCATAGCTCATGAATCTTTTATTAATCACTTCAGATGCTGAATGAATTTAATTAACTTCCTCTTTAAATTAACTTATATTTTACTTCTTACAAAAAAATCAAATCACTTAATTGTTTGAGAAGCATGTATAATTCAATAAAATCTCCCAACACTTCAAAGTTAAAGCAAAATATGACCCACCTTTATAGGCTCCTCCTTTTGGTTACATATGCCTAATAATTTGGGAAAAATAACAAGACCTGCAAGTGTCCCGTATTCCTTGCATTACCTACTGCATAGAATGGTGTGATAAACAGCTCCCATGCAAATGTCAAGAACTGCAAAGTTCTGTGCCAGCACTAGATAGAAGAGGAGAAGAACAGAGCTTAACAGAAGTATTTCCGTGTGACTGCTCGGCCTCAGCCACCACACAGAGACGGGAGGGCAGCCCCCGCAACATGGCAGCTGCGGTTCCAGTGCCTCACATTTAAGAGAACCTCCCCTGCATACCATACCTACTTTACATAACGTTTTGAAGCCCAATTGAGATAAGGTGTATGTTGAAGCTGTACTATAAGAATATTATAGTATAGGCGCATAGCATCAGTATATGCCTGGCAGAAAACGACCATCAGAATGGTCCGCTGCTCTCCGCAGTGTTTCATCGTTATAAATTACTTTTTGACTTGCTTTTGAAAGCGATCTATGAGGTTTGAGTAAGTCAGTATGTGACCGCAAACACTAATGCGCCGTCGTTTACAGAGTGAGCTGAAAAGGAGTCTGGGATGTCCAATGTCAAATAGAGCTATTTTTGCAGTCATTACAGTCCATGACACCAAAGACTAGAAGCTGATGATGACGATCTTGGTTCATCTCTGCATCAGGGTGAACATCCGCACTGAACAAGCTGAGGGCAACAGAAAGGAATGATTTGGATATTGTTAATTTCATCCATTTTTCACAGTAAAGCTTGAGGAGGCAATAAGAAATCGAACCATTAGGTTTAAAATAGTTTTTCAGCTCCTGAGCATACTGTTCCATCAGGATGGATTGCAAATAGTTTTCTAATGCCCTTAAGTAGATTACCAAGTAGTAGTTTATTGTCCGTGTCCTGAAATCCCATCACCAAAGAAGACGTCTGCACAGGATGGAATTTTTTTTCTGTAATGGGCAGAAGGCAGACGTCTTGTGTCCTTCTAAGGCAGGGGCATCCTCCAGAGATCTACTGGTGGGGAGAAGGAAAAAAGAAATGACAAAAGCTCTTTCTTGGCTGCTACAGGTTACTGGGCTGTGGAGAGTTCAGCTGGGCTGCCGGAGGCTGCTGACTGAGCGCTCTGTACTCTTTGAAGTATTAAGGCCTATTTGGTATCAGCTGAGCCTTCCCACAAGCTCTGAAAGGCTGTTTCCTCTGAAGTCTAATGTGCAGGGGCTAGCTGACCTCTAACGAACCTAAATCCTGCATAAACCACAAAGCGCGGTGCCCACTATCTTAATACATTTCTGCAAGCTGGGTTAGCTGCCTATTTCTGCACGAAGTGTGAGAATTTGGAATTTGTGTTTTTCCACTTGTTAGCCTACCTTTTATTCTTTTATTTGGTCTGATTATATTCTTTTAACAGACACTGCTTACTATTATTAAAATCTAATTTTTAAAAAATTTCTTACTCTTTAATTGAAATAAAGCCTACATTCAGTAAAGTGCACAGGGTGCAGGGTGTGTTTTTACACCTGTATGTGCAGGTGTGAGCGCTTGTTGAATCAAGGTGCAATATTAACAGCACTGATGTAATTTCCCTTGTGTTTCCTCTCAATAATTACACTGACCTCAAAGGTCAACACTGTTCTAATTGCTGTCACAAATAGAAGGTGTTACCTGTTTTGAACTTCATGTAAATAAACTTGAAACTATGCATTCTCTTTGGTTTCTCAAAGAATGATTATTTCATAATTTATTCATGGTGTTGTATCTGTTGTTTATCCTCTTTAACAGCCTGTCTTGTTCCATTGTATAAATGTGAAATATTTTTTTCTAATCCATTCTCTTATTGATAGATAACTTGGCTGTTTCTCATTTTTAGCAGCTATGACTAATGATTTTTCTCTGTCTCTTGCTCTCTCTCTCTCTACTTTTTGAGACAGGGTCTCTCTATGTAGTTCAGGCTGGCCTTGAGCTCACTTTGTAGCCCAAGTTGGCCTTGAATTCACAACCATGCTCCCTCCTCAGCCTCCCAAATTTTGGAATTACAGAAGTGTGCCACCATACCTGGCAATAATGAATAATAATTTTATTACCATTACCAATGGGGCTCTTTGGCATGAATTTCAATTTTACTCTTTTTAGCAAGAATAAAATTCCAGAGTTATAGAAAATGCAAGTTAATAGAAACTACTAACTTTTCAAAGTGCTCATTTCAGTTTACGCTCCCATCAACACTGAATAAAACTTACAATTAATAATTTAAATTCTTTAAATTTGGGATGCATGGGATATAGCTCAGTGGGACTGTGCTTGTCTGGAAAATGTAAGGTCTTGAATTCAATTCCTGGTACAAAGAATTTTTTTTTGCCATTTTAGTAGCTACAAGGTTTTTTTTTTTTTTTTTTTTTTTTTTTTTTTTTTTTTTTTTTTTTTTTTTTTTTTTTTT
>PVKA01001828.1:24573-136949 GCA_004027165.1 Ctenomys sociabilis | reverse complement strand
GTGTATACTTGTGTGTACGCTTGTGTGTGTATGCTTGTGTGTATATGTATGCTTGTGTGTGTGTGTATGCTTGTGTGTGTGTATGCTTGTGTGTGTGTATATGCTTGTGTTTATGCTTGTGTGTGTGTGTGTGTGTGTGTGTGTTCATGCTAGTCACAGTTGAGGAAGGCTAATGGAAAATAAAAACTCAGAAACCTGACTGGGATCCTAAAATGTTAGTATTCTTTATTAAAAAGTTAAGGGAGTACATGTTAAAGCAATATTTTTAGTTGTTTAAGGTTAGTGCTTGAAAATCTTTCAGAACTTCACAGGCCTAAGATATTAGCTGCCAGGATGAGCAAGGTGAGGGATGTACCTAAGGAATAGCTTATGGAGAGACTTCAATGTAAATCTGAAGGAAATGGACTTATATATGCAAATGTGGGGCTTGAAGATAATTTTTTAAAGATTTTTTAAGGAGCAAAAAGACATATTAAAACTGCATTGCTCATGACTATGAACAAGTTTCTTTCTGAGACTCAGGTTCACTACTTAGGTATCATAAAATCTTAGGTCTATTTTTTTGGGAAAGCCAGTTATACCAAGGAGAAAATTATGCATGGTAAAAAGAAGACTGTGAAGGTTCTTTTTGTTTCTTTCTCTCTCTTTTTGTCTGATTAAGCACACTTAGAACAGTGTTTTATATTAAAATTAATTTTCATGGCTGAGAAGATGGCTCAGTAGACTACGTGCATGCCTGGCAAGCACAAGGGCCTGAGTTCAATCCCCGGTTCCACCAATAATAATAATAATAATAATAATAATAAGAAGAAGAAGAAGAAGAAGAAGAAGAAGAAGAAGAAGAAGAAGAAGAAGAAGAAGAAGAATTTTCAACTGAGTCTAAAAATATCCTACTAGTATTGAGTAATATATATTTACATTTTGAAAATATACATGCTTTATTTTAGCATCTATAAGTGGATTGACATTAGATTATCAATCCACTTATAACTGCTAAAATAAAGAAGGACAAAGAAGTAAGAACTTCAGCATTAGATTGAGTTGTGTTTCAGTCCTCTCCCACCTTTGCAAACTTTGAAAGTTAACTTTTTTGACTCCAATTTTCTAACTGGTGAAAAAAAGAGGTATAAGATGTTACCCAAAGGAATTCTTGCAAACACCAATGGAAACAGTGCATGTAAAGCACTGTGACATTTCAACCCCAGAAAGTGCTCAATACATGTCCATCTGCTCTTGGGAAGATTTGCAAAGTACAGTAAGGTTTCTTGGGGAAGCCTTCTCAAAGGGAAACATACATCATATAAGCTTATGAAGACAAGATGATAATTAAAAACAAGTGTCTTGCAAGTAAGGTCTGTAATGCTTAATAGACTGTGTCAACTTGAGCAGTTTAGAAGTTTAAGGAAGCAAATCAAACAGAGGACCAGTGTCTTCAATTTGCAGACATCCTCACCATGTGCGGGAGGAGAGCACAGAGATGGTGTGAGTACTACACCTGCCCTGGGGTGGAGGGATGGGTAGGCTGCTTAAAATAGACAGAACAAGAAGAGGCTTGTGTCTCCTCCTTCTCTCTTGTGGCTTTTTCTGTCTTCTGCTGCCTTGAATTGTTGCTCCTCACACTTCCACCCTGCCCTAGGGACAACTGTGTATGGACTGGAGCCTCCACAAACTGTGACATAAATAAACGTTTGCTTCCTTAAGTTTTCATGTCAGGAACTTTGTCTCAACAATGAAAGAGAAATAACCAAGGCAAAATTTGGTGCCAGAGAAGGGGTGATTGGTGTGACTATACCTGGCCACGAGATTCAAGAGTCTTTGGGACTGGCTCGTGGAAACAGTTAGGAAAGACTCAGAGACATGGTGTAAAAGCATAGCACTGGAAACCCTAGGCTGTTTTATATGGGAGATTAAGCTCAGAAGACCAGAAGGATGACAGAAATCCTGCTGGTAAAGACGGTCTCCAGAGGTTTCTGCTGGGAAGGACATCATTGGCTGATGGACTCCGTGATGTGCATCGTAGCTTGCAATGAACTTTGTGTGCATTTTTCTTGGGATCAGAGACTTTGCCTGAGACTAAGATTAAGAGTAGCAGACTAATTGATCTGGCAGAAGAAATTTCAAGGCAGCCAAATGGTGAATTGTTGGCACTGCTGCTGCTAGAGGCTCTGAGCCAGATTTATGTTTGGAGTCTAGGGCAAAAATCAGGTTAATTTGAAATGTTATTTTGGTCAGATAGGAAGCTCCAATAAAGCTTGGCCTACAAATACAGAGTGGAGGAGATCTCCATGGCTGAGAAGGAACTTAGAATATAAAAGGGGGCGTGAGAGCATCACACGAAGCAGCAAGGTTCTATTCTTTGCAAGCTTAGAACTGTAAAAGTGAAAGACTGCTCTGAGGAGAAAGGCAAAGAGAATGATGTTCCAGAATGGCAGCTGCCATACTGTGTTCCAGAATAAGCGTGGCAATGATAAAATTCATGGCAATAGCATCACAATTTTGGGTTTCATGCTGTATAGCAGGGAAACCTGAAGGTTGTCTGTGAAGCAGTTTGAGATGGTTGCTGTTGCAGAGTGAAGCTCCAGTCAGCACTGCAGAGTATCGGTCACCATTTGCAAAGCCTTCGGTTTTCAGTTCAGAACCTCCATATGTGGATACCTGATGAAGTAGACATGCTTTCTAGGAACATATCTTACAATTTGATCTGGAAATTTCTGAAGAGAGGAAAGAAAGAGAAATTAAGTGGCATCATTTTTAGGCAGACAGTGAAAAAGTACGTTTATTACAGAAAGAATATAACTGATTTGTCAACTTTTCCTGATTACCCATTTCTACATCTTAATTTCATCTAATTCCATACAACTTCATAAACCTGTACCCTGTTTAGAGGTTAAATTCCATCTTAGGAGCACGAGAGTTATGTCTTCCAGGAATAGAAACCTCAAAACTCTGATGTTTATCAACTTTTTTTCATATTGTGCTTTTCATGCTGTATTTTTTAAAGAATTTTATAAATTAAAAAGATACAGAATTTAAAAACAAGATAATAGGAAATTAACAATGATGACTAGATTACATGTTATTATCTTCAAAGCAGTTGTTCAGATATAGGCATGTAAAATTGATCAAATAATATAAGCACTAATTGTTCCTTTTTAATGAACTATTAGAATTTAGTTTCCAATTGTCTTAGCTATCCTCTGTGTGTGTGTGTGTGTGTGTGCGTGTGTTTCCTTCTTTTCTCCTTTCTTCCATTTAGTTCTTTCCATCTGAGCATATTTTTCCCTTTCACAATATGTATTGTACCTTTTGGATCTTATTTACTCTTTTTCATTATTATTTAGTACAGGGTCTCACTATGCAGATCAGACTCAGTGATTCTCCTGTTTTCAGCCTCCCAAGCCCTGGGATTTCAGGCACGTGCACCATACACAGTCTCCATCACCATCTCAGCGCACCTGGGGACAGTACCAGTGCAGTAAACCAGGTGCTGCGCCTGTCTAAGCAGGCGCTTTTATCGGCTGAGCAGTCTGCTGGCCTGGCTCTTATTTACTCTTTCAGTTCCTTGTGCTAATGACACAATATAATATTTATAAGGCAAGCCTGATTTATTTCACTTAAGAATATGATGTCTAACTGCATCTATTTACCTACAAGAGCCTCAAATTTATCTTTCTTTATAGTTGAGTAATACTCCACAGTATAAAAATGCCTGTAATCCCAGCACTCGGGAGGCTGAGGCAGGAGGATTGTTGTGAGTTCGAGGCCAGCCTGAGCTACAAAGTGAGTTCGAGGCCAGCCTGAACTGCATAGTGAGACCCTGTCTCAAAAAGACCAAAAAAAAAAAAATCTTTTATATCTTTCCTTTTATATCTACCATATCTTTTATATCTATTCCTCAATTGATGGGCATTTGGGTTGTTTCCAACACGGGTGCACATGTATCGCTGCTGTATCTAAAGATATTTTTATAAGTGCAGTCTCAAGGATTTGTCATATACTCAGTTTTACATTATGGTCTTTATAGGAATGTAATACGGATGATGCAAATTCATGATTTTACTTATGAATATCAAAATATTTCATCATCATTTACTACAAAAGATATATTACTAAGCCACTTATTGTTTTATTTCTCTCTTTTCACCTTGGATATCTAGAAGTAGAATTCCTAAATCTTTACAAGTTATGTTTAGTTGTATAAAAATGCTAACAAAATATTTTTCAGAGTTGACCAATTTTATTTTGACATAGAAGCATTTATGTGCAAAGGGGGCATTCTAGTTGTGCTACTCACTGTCTTTTAATCTTTGTCTGTCACATTGTACTGGCTAAAAATTTCAGCTGAGCCTTAAACAGAAAAAAAGGGAGGAGTCGTCCTCTTACCATTACTTCCTGAACAAAGACAGTTCATTTTTTGACAATTCGATATTCTGTGTGAATTTTTTCATAGATGTCTTTTATGACGTGGAGGAAATTTTGTTTCATTGAAAGTGTTGATAGTAGTTTCATCATGAATCAATCTTAAATGTTAAGTACTTTTTGATATATATACTAATAATCTGATTACTTGTTTGTTAATATGCAGATCTGTATGGGCTAGTTCTTGAGAGTTCAAATGTGCTTCTAGTCTTCAAGCCTGGTTAATGCAACTTGGACAAGTTATCTTATAAATAGTTGGGTCAAATACAATTATATTTACAGTTCATACCTGTGTGTTCATGAGAGATACTGACATGTAGATTCCTGGCACTTGCTTTTGTCTCATTCGGGTCAAAATGATGAGGTCCTCACAGCATTAATTGGGAAGGGTTTCCTTTTTTCAATATTCTGAAAGACTTTACATGGATACATTTTTCTTTTTTAACATTTTAAGAGAATTACTGGTGAAACCCTTTGGGTTACATTTCTGGGAAGACTTTTAAATAAACATTGAGTTTCTTCAAAACAGCAGGGCTACTGAAATTTTTTTACCTTGAGTTTTCACTTTCTTTTTAGGAGAGACACTGGTGATTCTCTAAGATTCACTTATCCTTGTTGTCTAAGTTAGAGTTGGCAAAGCTTTTTCATAAGGAACCAGAAAGGTTTTTTTTGTTGTTTTTTTGGGGTTTTTTTTTGTCTTTTGTCTTTTTGAGACAAGGTCTCACTATGCAGTTCAGGCTGGCCTTAAGCTCACTTTGTAGTTCAGGCTGGTCTCGAACTCACAACAATCCTCCTGCCTCAGCCTCCCGAGTGCTGGGATTACAGGCATGCGCCACCATGCCCGGCTCAGAAAGTATTTTTATTTATTTATTTATTTATTTATTTATTGTTGGAACCAGGGATTGAGCTAAGGCCCTTGTGCTTGCCAAGAAAGTGCTTATTCTACTGAGCCTTCTCCCCAACCCCTAGAAAGTATTTTTAAATGCTGAGAACATAATAAAAGCTCTTATATATCTACTTGTAGAATCATTTAACCCTATAACCATTACAAATATAAAGGCTATCCTTTACTCAAGGGCCATAAAAAGAAAACTAAATCAAACTCAGCCTGTCTATAAAACAGACATCCAAGGTAATTTTCACCTCAAGTGTAAAAAAGCTTTTTTTTCATTTGTTTTGTTATTATTCCTTATGTGTGTACAGTTGTCCAACAAATGGGAGGAACTACTCAAGTCTGACCTTGTTCGACACTGCCTGTCATCCTACTTTCCACATGGTTTATGTGGAAAGAAAATATTGCTGTAAACAGGAAACCCTGTTCTCTCTTCTCTTTCAGATGTTTTCATTTTTACATGAAGCACTTACCAGTACTTTGCTGAATCTTGAAAGGAGACATTGGTGATTCTCTAAGATTCACTTTCTCTGTATTTCTTCTTCTTCTTCTTCTATTCTTCTTCTCTTTCTTCTTCCTTCTCCTTCTCCTTCTCCTTCCTTTTCCTTCTTCTCCTTTTCCTTCTTCTCCTTCTCTGTTTCCTTCTTCTTCTCCTTTTCTTCTTCTCCTTCTCCTTCTCCTTCTTTTTCTCTTTCTCCTTCTCCTTCTCCTTCTTCTTCTCCTTCTCCTTCTTTCTCTCCTTCTTCCTCTTCCTCTTCTTCCTTAACAAAAAATACTTGCTACACTGGTCCAAGAGAACCACTTGTTCAATCTGCTCAATTTGGGAAATCCATTAAATTCCATTTGGAGTACACCCAAAAAACTCTTAAAGCAGGAAAGCAATGAAATCAGATAATTGTTTTTCAATGGCTGTTTTATCAAGTTTCTTGAAACCATTGGTGACATGCTTTTTTCTGTTTATTATTGTTTTTACAGTTTTTTCTGATAGTTGTATAAATATTATCCCAGTATCAATAAAGAAAAATATTTCAAAATTTTATATATTGCTCTAAATATACTTCTTTTTAATATTAATATCAGAATGATTTCAATTTCATGATCCACAAAATTTACATAAATAATAATGGCTTTCATGTATACAAAGTGATTCTACAGTGCTTAACAACCAGAATGTTTTGATCAGTACATATGATACAAAATATACAGTATTTAATTTAAATACTGAGATAACCCCTAAATTTATATTTTATCTCCATGTTCAACCCTAGCAATTAAAACACTAGCAAAGTCAAAGGTGGACATGGTTGTAGTTAATAATAAATGCCCAATGACAATCCATATAGGACTACGTAATAAGGTCCTTATAAGACAGTGGAGTTAAGATAGACATATAATTATATGAAAGAAAAGAGTCTTAATATCTCGCCTTCTTTCATAAACTATCTGGGTGACAAATTCACATCAGAGTTTACATTTTTAAAATGAGAAAGGGGTTCAAGTAATCTGAGGTCCTCTGCTTTAAAAATTGGTTTTACTTTCTCATACTTTAACAATATTAACTGTAGATTTTTTAATATTTTCCCTATCGCACAGTTATCATGTCACTAATTTATCATGAGATATTTATTTTAAGCCCTGATTACTGTTTTGTTAAATCACAATCATGACTCAGCTCACTTTTCCTAGGTTTATCAGAGTTATATCTAGAAACAAATGTCAAGCATGACAATTACTAATCGCATGACTGCCTTATGACTGATTCACGATTTTCTTTTGGGATTCTGCTAGAGTTGGATAGGCACATGTTCTCACCTGCTTACCAGAGTATGTTGCTAGTTTTGTTAGTTTGTCTTCACCATGTCAAATAGGCCACAGTGCTAGGCAGAAAAACAGCTCCCCAAATGTGTCCACGTTTAAATCCTCTAAAAGGATAGCTATACTACACGGCAACAGGGAACTACCATGTAAGGTAAAATTAAACGTGCTAATCATCTGATAACCCCCAAGAAGGGCAATTTCTCCAGATTATCTCAGGTGGTTGGGTGTAATCTCAAGGACCCTAAAAATGTGGAAGAGTATCAGAGTGACACAAGCTAAGAAAGATTCAGCCATTCTTGGCTGGGTTAGAAGGTGAAAGAAAGGCCTGAGCCAAGGATACTGGTCCCCTGCTGAAGCAGAAAAGGCAAGAAAACAGTTCCTCCCCTTGAGCTCCTGCAGGAACCAAGACAGGGAGGGTGTGTTAGCCCAGGGAGGGCATTCACCTACAGCCTGTAAAACTGTAAGATAGTCCTTGTTACTTGCAACAGTAAGCTCATGCTACTTCATTATATCACAAAGAACTTTCATTTTCATTTTTATTTTATGTCACACACACACACACACACACACACACACACACATATATATATATATATATATATATATATATATATATATATATATATTTTGTACCAGGGATTGAACTTGGGACCTTGTGCTTGCCAAGCAGTATAGATCCTTGCCAAGCAGGTGCTTGTGCCACTGAGATATCTTCCCAGCCCTTCATTATAGCACAAATATGAAATTATCACATATTTTTGTGATATGTGAAATTGAGAGTGTTTCCTTGAGTAAATTATTATATTTAGGTAAAAAAAATTAACATGTGCAATTTGCATATTTTTTAGGTTCATGAGTCTTTTGGAAAAGGGTCAGCCAAATATCTCAATGGATTAAAATAAAATATAGGAAAGAAAAGACTTTTATAGTCACTTTTTTTTTCTTTTTTGGGTACCAGGAATGGAACTCAGGACCTCCACTTGCCAGGCACATGTTGCACCACTGGGTAAACCCTGGCCCTGCAGTCGCATTTTTACAGGAAACATTACAAAAGATTACTTGAAGCCAAACATCATGACTGGGTTGTCATAAACATCTGGAAAAGTAGAGAAAAATAGACTGCAGGATGATTGCCCTAAAATTTGTATATATACATTGGCTGACAGAAAGTTGTGACTTTGTCCCTAATTTGGTGAATATTTATTACCTCAAGGACAGAAATTAAGACTTTATGTAAAATCTGTGTATACATTATACCTCATGTGCATATCCTGCCAAAAGTGTATATCTATCAGGAAAAGGAAAAACAGTTTGAATATTTTGATACTATATTTACTGAAAAATAATGAGATTAGTACAAGTGACCTGTAAACTCTACAATTATAAGATGTGCTCAAAGTGGTGGCTGCCAGCCTCCAGATATTAGTACAGGGAACTGTTGCCTGGGTAACCTCATCACTGAGAGGGCAGCACAGGCGTTTTCAACTTCTTCGCCAAGCGTCAGCAGTGTAGCAGGTTTTCTGAGACACATGATCTCCTCTAGGGTTTCCGCATATGAAGGTAACACCATTTGTTGAAAAAAAAATCATTTTCTTTTCCTGAAGTGGGAATATATGCATTTTGTGGTGGAATGACTATCTGTCTCTGTCTTATCTATATGTGTATATGGATGTATATCACAACACTCATATGCTCATGTGTGTGTGTGTGTGTGTGTGTGTGTGTGTGTGTGTGTGTGTGTGTGCATTTATTTGCCAGAGTGAAGGGAGAAAGTCTGAGATGGGGAAAGTACAACAGTCCCTGCAGTTCCACAACCTAGGACAGAATTCTGTAAGGGGAGCTGTTGACATGTGTTCATTTTCAATACAAGTATATCATACAATGAAAACAAGAGAGGTTATCTCCCTAAAGGTTAGCATAAAAATAGTCTTCATAAGTAAATAATGAAATCCAGTTCTACATTGGTGACTACTGAAAGACTGTGTTAGTTGCTCTAATCTTCGTTTTATTTATTTTTTAAATAGTAAGAATTTTTCCTGGCATTTTTAAAAAGAAGTATCCTAGAACATAAATGTAGATGAACAAAGAAACATTTAAAAAAAACACTTTAGCATTAGTGTTGACTTGAGAAATTTTTATAAATGGAGAAAGAGAAAACACAGGTCAGGTGCAAATATGTAAATTTGCATAGTTTTCATACATACTTTTTATTGGCATTGCATATGTATAAATAAGGATATAGATATATGAATGAATATATGTGTGTAGAAGGGAGTTAGACATTTTCCTGTTATAAGGTGCTAAAATAAACTCACTTAGCAAGTATACAAATTTCACAATAAAAATGGTTTCTGGGTTAACTCTTCAATACAACCCAGAATTAAGAATATTTTGTACAATGTTTTGAAATCACACCTAAGGCAAAAAGGACGAAATCAAGAAGAAAAACAAAAGAATAAAGCAGAGGAAATGATATTTGAGAGTAAAATGCAAATGCTAAAACCTAAGGGTACCTCCTGTCTGGCTTTTAAAACTACAGAGGTGTGTACATTGCAAGCGAACTCAGCCTGGCGCTCGTAGCGGAGGGGCGAGCGTCTGAGAGGACTGTGGCCGCCCGCCGGCAGGCTTAGCCTCACACCTCGCAATCTTGGTGTAGACTGCAACAGGCAGCAATAACAGAAGGAGTCCTGCAGTGGTACAAAGGAGCCTGTGCTGAGAACCTAAGCAGATGTGTGTCATTGTGCAAAAGGTCTTATAATTTGAGAAAAGAATCAGAAAACAGAGCCCTCACAAAATTAGAAAACAAAGTTGCAAAGAATTTAAGAAAGCTTTGGCAATAAGCAAGTTGCATTTATCAACCAGTACTTTTTCTAAGTCTCTCAAACAATTACATTTATTTATTTATTTATTTATTTATTTATTTATTTATTTATTTATTTATGTTGGCTTCCTAGCATTGGCATCTTCTAGTTCCATACTTAATGTTCTCAGGAAGTAGAGTATATTGGAATATTTTGCTGAATTCATGTACCTATAATATTTAAATAACAATGGAATACCCTTCTTTGACAAAACTAAACAAAAAAGGGGATGCAAATGAATGCCATTTTGTATCTGTGTATTCAAAATAGTGAGAATAGATATACAGCTACATTCCCTTAATTCAATGAATGAAAAGATTTGCTCTAACAGTGTTCATGGACAAGATATCATGTCTGCATCTAAAATGAATAACCACTAAGACAACGGTACACAATGTATTTATTATTCAAACTGTCCTACGAATCGCTTTTGAAGCTGTCTCATTATTATTTATTTCCCAATCAAATTATTTTTTTAAAAAAAGAAATAGAACCATTGCCTATTTTTAATGGATGTCCCTATCATGTTGGACTTTATTCTTTTTAATATATTCATAATTTCCATTTGTTCTACTTAAATAGTAAAACATCGTGTAAATCATAAGATTTATGAGTCCTATTAATTTTACTTTTAGAGTTGTGTCATAACAAGCAAGTTTCCATTTACTGCCTTAATGAAGTTTCCTCCACAAATGTTAGTCCTAAGTATACGCATTGATGTAAATTCTAGTCAGCATTTTCATTACAGTGACATAGTATGGTGACAGATATGTGCTGTGTATAAACAGAAGTTGAAATCCATAATTTAAGCAGTAAATTGAAAGCAATTATTACTGTCCCCATTCTGTGGTTCAAAAGCCGACACACTTTATATGTACAGCACTCATGTGGCGTACTACGTGAGGATGGTTCATTCAAATTTTTAAAATAATTCTAAAAGTGAGGATCATTCATTCAATCTTGAAGACAGATAGAGAAACTAAATATACACACTCAGGCTTCCCCCATCCAATGTCAGTTGTATTCAACTAAAATACTGAACGACAGCTGTTTTTTGCAGTGATTATTTGCTTAGTTTGGGTTTTATGCTGTCATCACTATTAAAATGAAGACTTACTTTCCTGTTGAAGAATATTACTTGGCCACCATTTATATTTTTTGGAATAATACACATCTTCCTTACTATTTTCAAGCGTTGGCGCAGCAGTCTGATTTAAAGGCCAGCCCTGACACCTTCAGTGAGCTGCTTTCGGTTTCTATGCCTTCAGCATTTTCCTATGTAAAATACCATGCTTTCAATATTTTCCTCATTTCAAGGTTTTTATTTAAATAATTAAGTAATGATTACTTTTAGTCACACATGACTGCTCAATCATTATTAGCTTGCATTTTTTTAGACAGATGCGGTGAAATGGATATGGTAGAGTTTATAATCTTCTTTCTAGTTATTGGTCTTTGAAACAGATTATTTAAAGAAAGAGTGTAAACAATTTTACTGCTTGCTACAGAATTAGTGAATTCTGGGCTAAGAAAATAATCTTTTCTTAAAGTACTCACTTGATTGTTTAGTTAATTCTCAGGAAAACAGTGATTCCTCACTTATGGCAAAGGTCACATTCCAAACACCGTGTGGTAAGTGCAAATCAACCAAGTAGTGACATTATATTTATTTTAGTATTTATATGCATTCTAAGGCATTATAAGCCCTCCCTATACTCCTACAAACCTTTCCCACACTTCAAAAAACACTTCTAATGTTCTTAGCCATTTTCTAAACTTGTAAACCTATGTAATTTTAACAGCATAGTATACTGTACAGTACTGTAAAATCCTACAATATGCCAAAAAATCCATGATAAATAATTTAGATTAAATTTTTTTGAAAACCCACAAAACAGTTAGTCCACAAAAGTGCACCTGTGAAATAGCAAGGGACTAAAATATTGGTGTGTTAGGGTTTGTGTTTAGTTATTGCCTCAAAGCCTTATGTAGTCCATGGGCAGACTTTTAGAGTTTGTGATTCCCCCATGGTCCACTTGGATGCTATGGGTGTGAGTGCTGCTGGGATTGCAGTTGTGAGTGCTACCCCTAATCTGAGGCACACATCCTGAATGCAATGTAAGAGAGGCAGACTTCCTCTCTGCAGCCATTGTTGATGTTACTCCTCCTTTTTGTTCTTTCTCTTTGCCACTGCCATGAGAGGTTGCTCTGTGACGTGTGCCACTCTGTCTTTGAGCCTGCTGAGTATGGACTGAAACTTCTGCTAACTACAAGCTAAATAAACCTTTCCCTCCTTCACTTTGGGTGTCAGGTTTTTGTCCCAGCAAGGCGAGAGGTGTAACTGAGGCAGCATGTTACCCAGCTGTGGCATACACCTGTAATCTCGGCAGTTGAAGGGCTGAGGCAGGAGAATCAATATGAGTTCCAGGCCATCCTGGACTAGCTTGTGTGTTCAAGGCCAACCTGGAATACATAGCAGGACTAACTCAAAAATATAATTGTTAACATATTGTTCTATATTGTTAACCCTTCTATTATTAGCCTGCAAGGTTTCCATGTTGTAAACAATTAAGTACAAGAAGTTATTGTTTCAAATATTCCTTTTTCTAGCATACTTAAAATTCAGTGACTTGCTAAATTTTCACCCATATTTTATTTTTTAATGAAGTGTTGCATAGATTGTTTACATTGGGTCCTACTTAAACGGTGATTATTCTTAAAATTTTTAGTTTTATATTGTGCATTTCTCTCCTAAAATATGTATTTCTATTTTACTAGAACTCTAAACCAGATAATCATAAGCATAAAGTAGATTTCTATACTATGAATTAAGCAAATTTCTATTTTTAAGGACTTAAATGCTGAAATATTTTTCCTTCACAGCCATATTTATTCATGTCCATTTACAGCCACCACATTATTTATTGCAGGAAATAATCTTCAGAAATTTAAAAATGCAATTTTAGTATCATAACTCTGTAAGTGAAAAAACAGACAAAATAGAACTAAATTGCTTGCTCAAAATAAGAAATAACTGATTGTAAATAAATCCACGACTGAGGTTTATCTTCCCAGCTACAGTCTCCATACTTTTTATCACAGCCATAAGCAGAGTTACTCTCTGACTACACATCCTTTCTCCTCCAAATGTCTAGTGCAAGTCATTGAGGCAGATAGCGAAGCACTTGTGGTCAGTCGATCCACGCAAGAGTCCTGAGACATAACTGACAGCTATCATAGCCACTTCAAATGGGCATTTGCACAAAAACACTTTGATTCGATAATAGAAAACATCATAGAAGCACAAAAAAGCAACCACTGTATTTGATGAATTTAACACTATATTAACTACGAAATTGGCTGTCGTCCTTTTCCAATGGAAAGATGAGGGGCATGAGGGCTGGGAGATACCCTTCTGGCACGCAGGCTTGCATTTACTGTATGACATGGCAGAGTTCACAATGATGATCGATGAAACATTATCAGATGAAAGGGCTTCAGTGGAACAATTTTATTAGGTGTTTGAAGTGACATCATTAACAAAAATCCCAACTGCCCAGATTTCCTGGCAGTTTTCACTCCCTTTTGCATCATATGGGGGGGGGGGATAAACAACTAATTCTAAGGCTATCGTACAACTTTTCTGCTCTGTAATTTGAACAAAAAAAGCTTCTGAAATAAAAATGAGATACAGCTAAGACTTCAGTGTCATATCAGAGAATATGGTTATTAAACCCTAAAAAAATGCAGCAAGTGCATACTCTGAGCTAGAAAAGCATTAGAGCAATAAAAACTGTACATTTTACAGTCATATTCGGGATCATTGTGATCTTGAGCTCTCATCTTTATGTTGGGCAGTTTCTGAGTCAGTTTTCATTGCTCTTACATATTCACATCTCAAATGAGGAAATGGGTTTTACTATCCTGTGCTGGATTAGATCACTGGTCCAGAAAATAAAGGATCATGTCTTTTCTTTTTAAAGAAAAAAGAAGCCTTTATGGAGGACATGGAGAGGACCACAGGGAAATGTCAAGGATCCTCTGGCCAGAGACAAAGAAATAGCAACACATTTTTTTTCCCAGGGTCTGTGCTGTTAGTCAAATCTTCTTCATGTGCTTCAGTGTCCCTGATCAGTTGGACAGTGATGAAAAATGATGGAGGAAAACACTTTCTAATTGACCATGAAGGCAGTTGTGTTAGGCCTGATGTTTGACTAGACCCAATACCATTTGCAGTTGAACAGTCAGAAGTTAATCATATCTTTTGTATATGTGTGATTTTTAAATATGTGAATTGAAATGCTCATAGGTGATTTTGTGGCCCATGAAACCACGTTTCTTTAAATGCTTAGTTATTTCTTCAGGTATTTAATTTATGCATCACTTTGTCATTATCTTATTTCTCTAAGAAATTATATAAAAATGTCAAAATTATGTTTAATTTTGACCAGTCAGATACAAATGATCATAATTTTGGGCCATGCTTTAGGATAAAACAGCTTTGACTTAAAAACAATTGTTATCTTTCACTCTACTGGTATGACAGTTTGGAATTGAAAGCCCAAATTTCGTTTTCTGCAATCTAAAACTAGACCCAAAATATACAAACATCCAGTGAGATGTTTTCCTTAGATTTCAAAAGGCAGACAAAGGCAATTTGACCACACCTTGGAACATGAATTCTCTCTAGGCAGGCTCTACCCGGCTCCTTCCTGGGTTCTCAAGAATTTGAGATTCATTCATAGGAAAGGCAAGAAGGGAGGTGAGGCAAAAGGGATGTATGTATTCTGGTACAGGATCTCTCCAGGCAGCTTGGACTTCTAGTGATCCTCCTCTTTGCAGCCTCTCCAGCACTGGAATACAGGCATGTGCCACCACACCTGGTCTCAGTGGCCAGCTCCAAGTAGACAGGGGCAGAGCCGGCACAGAAGAACTATAAATTTTGGATTGGTTTTTGAGTTACATGATTTCTGTATTGTTATTTGAATGGTAGAATGCTTTGTGTCATCAAAAATTCCCACATAGAGTTTTATCAGTGATAGATGCTTGATACTCAGTTTTGAGTGCAAGTAAGAAATCTCAACATGAAGTTACCAATGAAAAGGAATTTGTTGTATATCTAACTGTGTGCCAGGCATGCACTCACTCCAAAAACTGTAAATGTCCATGCATCAGTTCCTTTCTCTGTGAGAATCTCATAGTTTGAAACAGAAGACAAATGTATAGAGTTAACCAATGTACTACTAATATATATATATATATATATATATATATATATATATATATATATATTTTTTTTTTTTTTTTTTTTCGGAACCAGGAATTGAACTCAGGCCCTTATGCTTACCAGGAAAGTGTTTATTCCACTGAGTCATCTCCCCGGGTCCCTGAAATTTTCTTTATAAAAGGGTAAACATCAGCAGATATTTTTCTCCAAGTAGACTGGAATTGTATTTTCTCTACTTGGTTCTCATCTGACTCACTTTACCAAGCTGCAGAACCAAAATACATTCTCATCGTTGTTACTCTCACTGCATGTGGTAAGGCGTTTGTTGAATTTGAAAGAGCAATATATGAAAGGTGAAATGGAAAAGCCATTATGGTCAAAATTCTGTGTTTTCTTTAAACAGAAGCTATATTTTTCTATACATACACTGCTAAGGGAAAAAAACTAAAACTGACATTTTGCTGTCATTTTTTTAAAAATATTTGATAATTTATGGGAAGTTTCTTAAGAACAGATGTTTTCCTGACATTCCCAAGATAAGTTTCTGCATGGATGGAGAAGACAGAGAGAAAGGAGAATGATGTCTTTGATACAGGTCTACGGGAGGGCTGGAGAAGTCACAGCATGCGTACAGAGAATGTGAGAGAGCGAGGGAGGTGAAGAGATACCTAGAAGTGTGTAGTCATGCAACTATGCAGCTGAATTGAAATACAGAGATAAATCAAGAGCACCAAAAATGTACATATCCTGGGAATAATGCTTGAACTTGTGAGAATGAAGGAGACCCCCAAACAGAGGCCCAGTAAGGGACACTGGGTGTCCAGTGAGTTACAGCCTGAAATCCTGCCACTCTACTTTTGAAGCCATGCACCATGAGGTAGTCATGCTGCTGACCTTAGCAGGGACACAGGGCTGTACATGCTCACCTCGTCCCATGCCTGCAAAACTGCACCCACACACAGAGGAACATTTTTCTAATTTTTAATGGGTGCCACATGCTGTCAGGCTGTGTAAGGCCATGAGGTCATGCTGCAGGGTGGTGAGAGCCACTGGACAACTCAGCCTGGCATTTGCCACACAGAGGTCATCACCAAATGGTGGCTCAGTGGGTCACCCTAGTCAGTGACCTGAGCTGCTTTTCCTTGGTTCAAACGAAGCTTGAGACCATTAAGGCTTCATGTAGTCCATGTGGTGGATCATGAGTAGCATTCTAAATTGTACTGAAATAGGATAAAAGAAAAAAAAATAAGAAAACACACAATACATGATGGAAGAAGTTTAAATGAGAAAATTACTTCAATTATTTATGCATCCATCTGTCTATGTGTGCAGGAGACGCATTTCTTACTGGAGGCTTGTTTTAGTACATTCTAGCTGCTGTAAGAAAATACTGGTTAGCTTGTAAAAAGTGGGCTAGGGAGTGTCAGATATAAAGCACTCATTTGTCTTCTGAGTATCTGTTTTCTAATGTCATCTCAATGAATGCTCGAATGGATGAAGGAGGGACTAAGTAGCTCTCAGGGCTCCACTTACCAATTTACAGATCTTAATCCATTTTGTACCTATTAATCCACTGCCAAAGTACTGTCAACCTAATACTTCTTGTCTGGACATTCAGATTTCATCATACAAACTTGATGGTGTGGCAGGTGGTATACATAAACATTGAGTTCGTTGAAAGACTGATTAGAGGCTGGGGAGATGGCTCAGTGGAATAAGCACTTCCCTGGCATGTCAAGGGCCTGAGTTCAATCCCAAGTTCTGCCAAAAAAAGACTGTTTAAAACCTTTCCCAACATTATTCTAAGATGCACACAGCAAAGTGGAAGACTTAAAATAGTACCTCCAATTTCTGCACACCACTTCCCAGAATCTGTTATCCCTGCCACCTATGTGATGTGGGACACAGAATAATTTTGTTAGATCATCCGACAACAATGCCAGGGACATAATAATCATTTCAAGAGGAAGAAATCATGTACATTCAGGGCATGTTCCAAAGGCTTATGATTATCAGAAAGATAAATGTTTATTGTCATCTTTGATGATAGTTATAAATAGAAAAATGATCATCTTTGTTCTTCAGAATTTTTTTACCTATTAAACAGTAAATATTGTACTCAGCTCAACAGCATGTACTCTAAACAGTAAATATGACCTAAAAGTCAGCCAGTATTCTTCAACATGCTACTTTTAATAACTGCATTTCTTGGGAATTCGAACTGTTTTGAAGAGCATGTACCCTCTTACTTATTCTTAACATACTACTTGCAGGAATATTTTGTCAGCTTCATGCATCTCAAAATTCATGAGGGGAAAGCATGTCAATTTAGGTCTCTTCATATAAGGATGTTCATTCTTCCATTAGCAGGATATTTTGGTACTTAAACTCTACTGACTAATTCGGTGTTCTCTAAAATTACATTGTTTTATATAGAGTTACAAGAAATTAAAATGTTAAAATAACATTTAATAATAATGACATGAATCCTGAACAGAAAAACAAAAGCATGTGCATGTTGAATTTTACTACATGTGTAAGTGATTTGCTGGCAAATATATAGAGACAAAAAACAGACAGAAATATATGTATGCATGTAAGTGAAGGGCTGTGAAAGAAGACAAGTCTACCTGTCCCTGCTCTGTTCTAACACTGATGTGGAGGAAGATATACAAAGACCAGCATAGGGACGCACCTAGAATAAGGTGCTAAGGATGGCATCCATGTCTGCGTTTTCTGTTTTATAACTCATTCTGCTTTAAACCAGTTTTACTGGCAAATCATACCATTCAGTGTGGGAGAGCATCATACCCAGCTGGACTATTTAGTCACAAAGTAACAAATTTCTAGGTTTAAAAGTTTTGAGAGCCAGCTAAATAGCTCAGCAGATTAAAGCACCTGCACACAGGCATAGAGCCCAGGAATTCAATACCCGGGCTTGAAGTGCTGACTCCACCCTCGGGTCACACTGAGATGACAATTGAGACTGAGAGTGGTGGTGTGTGCCTGTAATCCCAGTTCTTGGGAGGCTGTAAACAGGCGGATCACTACAAGTCTGATCTAGTAGTGAGATCCTGAACACCCTGTAGACCTTTCCTTAAAATAAAAATAAATAACTAAATAAAGTTTATCATTTTTAAATTTTAGCTTTTACTTGGCCTTGAATTTGCTATTTAGATTATTTGTAAAGGTGAATGTTTACTTAAACAACAATTAGTTGTTTCTCTTCTGTAAACTGCAGCTTCATTTCTATTTGCTAAAGATATTACATTTCATTATTACTTCTCGTTTCTTGTCTTATGCATCACTTAGAAGGATTTTTAGTCTTATGTGGTTTCGTTCTCAAACATTAATTTTAATTTCATAATTTTGTTACAATTTATCCTGTTGATATCTAATTTAATTCACTGTTTAATACAGTGCTGTTCTGTATTATTATGTACCATGCAAAATAATCACAGGACAACCTAATTTAGCCTAAAATATTTGAAAAATAAGAGAAAGACAAATTAGATTGAGAGGTGTGAAAAATAAACCTTAGCCTCTTGTCATACTGCAAATAAAATAACAAAGACTTGAATATTAAGCAAATCTGTTTTTCATATAATAATCAGATGCCATTAGATGCTTATTAGCATATAGAGGAATAAACTATGAGTTTCTTGCCACTTCTTGTCCTAATACAAACACATTCAGATCTCCATGTATGATAATAACATGTGCATGGTGTTGAAGCTGGTACAGGGTTCATGAAGACAGAGGGCACTGCCGCCTGTCAGAGCCTAAACTGAGTGCCAAGAAGTCATGCTGAGTCTTTATGCTGTGCACTTAAGTGAAAAAGAAGAAGAGAATCTCTACTTTAAATTTAAAAAAAAATAAAGACAAAGTTCTGATCATTTTTGTGCTTCAATGTATTGATTATTGTCAGCTGTATGGAGAACAGAAGCAAGACTATAATAATAAATTATGCAAGGCAGCGTGGTGTCATTCCACCACGTGGTGACAGGCTGTTCCAAGAAGAGCTAGAATACAGCAAAGAAAGCGGGAGAGTCCATCCTTAAGATGCATCGGACGATGTACGACGCACTTATGTGGATAAATCCGTAGACATGGAGTAAACATAGAATGGAAGTAGTCTTTTCTAAATATTTTACTATGTTGATGACTAGGCACATAATTTATAGAGTTTTTAAAATTCGAGAAACAAGATTTCAGTAATGATTAAATCAGGCAGCTAGTGATGAAGGTATGGAAAACCCATTCAAAAAAAAAAAAAAAAAGAATGATTTCAGAAATGGTTCCAAGTACATCAATTTATTTTGAATATAAAAAAATAACATTTCAAATGAATAAAAAAAATAAATGATTCAATAAATGGTAATGAAACAGCTGCTCTTTCTAGGAGAATTGGTTGGATTCCTACTTCACAATTGATATCGAAATACATCTCTTATGATTTAAATAATTTCATTGTTGGAAATAAAACAAAGTTCATGTTCAAAGTACCAGTAAGCATTTTTTATTAACCTTAGGGGTGGAAATATTTTATGTATGTGATAAAAGATTAAAAACCAAGACAGGTAAAAGGAGATTGTATTTGACTGTAAAAAGACCCCTGGAGCTTTAAAGCAAATGAGAAAACAATATAAACTGTGCCACAAAGTTTAAAGAATTATAAATTTGGAAACATCTGTCATGTTAGAAGAGGCAACAGTTGATAATTTTTAAAGGCTCATGTAAGTCAACAAGAAAATTAATAAAACTACATTCAAGTCACCTTTATTTTACTTTCTATTAGTCCCAAAGTACAAAAGTATTGATGCTGGGAATCCAGATACATGTGAGAGAAGTTGTGAGGAATTTCCTTTACATGGAAATGTAAAGGTTTTTAACTTAAAAAAAAAATATTGGGCTCATATAGAATATTGGGGTTTTTTTGTGAGGTTGCTAATGTCTCTAGAATACTGAATATCTTGAGAGAACTTCCAATCATTTTTGTTACATCATGGTAGTGTAATTATATTTTATTTGTAGCTATTACTGTTAATCTCCTATAGTACCTAACTTAGATGCTTTATCAGCAGAGGTATATACAGGAAAAAAATAGCATACAGCGTTCAGTGCTGTCATACTCACTGAGATCCTAGAACATAGTATTATACAGTCATAATCATATGGTCATTCTCCAAGTGCACATAGGTTTGGCGGCTTACCATTCTAACTCCTTTCAATTCAATCTTTCCTTCTGTGGAAGTCTGTCCTCTGAATTCATTTGTTATTTGGCTAGAAGGCTGTCTTGAACATTTGCTTTATATCTCATGCATGAGGAATCTATTGATGATCCTTTGGATCCAAAATGCCTTCCAACCTAATGAAATAAAAGCTTTCTTTAGCTGGTTAGGGAACCGTAGGGACTCCGTCATGTGATCAATGGCTTATGCATGCTATACCACTTTCAATACTATTAGAATCTGGTAACTATTCATTTTTTCTTTGTCAACTGGAGATTTTTTGCAGCTGAAATCTTGTCAGCACTATCTATCAATGCTTTGATTTTCCACATTAAATATTTCTCACTTCAACAATTAGGAAAAAGAGTTGATAAGACCAGTTTCTCAAAACTTTACCACCATCATGTAAATCTCCCAGAAGCCATAAGAGTTTTCCTCAACATCCCCGTTATACATGATAGATACAGAAGATTGAAAATGTTAGAATCACTGATTCCCAGTTGGAAGTACATGTGTCAGGACTGTGTCTCAGCTCTGTGTCCAGTGAATGACACCAGTGACTTCCACCGTGTAGAAAAGAAGACCTTGTTTCTTCCATTTGCCTTCACTAATTATACTGTATTTTCTTGCTTTTATAGTATGTGCATATTAATAATTCTGAAAAAGAGAAGACATAAAACATGACTAGAACAAAATGAGAACACCGAATTAAGAGAATGTAGCTGTACATATATCATAACTATTTTTAATATACAGATACAAAATGGTCCCTCATTTCTATCTCCTTTTCTTTTTCAGTTTTTCAGAGATGGGTATTCCATTGGCATTTAAATATTGTAGGTGTGTGAATTCAGCACAATAATCCAATGTAGTCCAATAGTCTATAATAGTAGTGGTTTATCCATAAGACTGGCAATGTCAGAAGTTGTTGACTTGGGCCTTTTACAGCTCAGCATATTACTATAGCTTTACTTTTTATATTTAGTTTTTATAATTTTTCTGCTGGATGATTAAAACCAAGATAAAGCAAGACCTATATAACAAGAAATGTAGATTTTGTATCTGACAAGGTCAGTCAAAGCCCCTCAGGATTTATCCTAAAACCCTGTACTGCACTTTGTAGATCTTTTTTCAGTGTCAGCCATGTGGATGAGTCACAGCCATTGTTTGACCAATTTGCTCTCTCTGAATTCAGTGAATAAAAAGATTTGTTCTAATAGTGTTTGTGGACAGGATATCATGTCTGTACCTTGCACAATGAATAACCACTAAGACAACAATATGGAATGTATTTATTATTGAAACTGTCCTACTGGTGCTGAGGAAATGGCTTAGTAGAATAGGCACTTACCTGGCAAGTGCAAGGGCCGGAGTTCAATCTCCAGTTCCAAAAAATAAAAAGTAAAAATAAAAAAAAAAAATCCTACTTATTGGCTTTGAAACTGTCTCATTACTATTTGATTCTCAATAAAATTATTTTTAAAATATGAGAACACTTTCTGAAGTACTACATTTCACTCAAATAAGTAATTGTAAAATCAGCCTCAGAAACAATGCTGTTGATATTATTTGATCCCACCGCAATTTTCCCTCCTTCTTGAAAATCGGATCTTACCCAAAGCACATTTACCTTTCCCAAAATACAGAAATTAAAAGGGTTTAAACATATTCCTACTAGGGCCAGCCAGAGAGCTCAACAGACTAAAATGCCTGCTTAGGCAGGTGCAGAGACCAGGGTTAGATCCCCAGTGTGCAGCCCCCGCCAGGGTGTGCGGAGATGGCAATTGAGAATGGGTGTGACGGCAGGCACCTGCAATCCCAGTGCCTGGGAGGCTGAAAACAGGAAAATCACTATGAGTCTGATCTGTGTGGTGAGACCCTGTAGACCCTGTATTAAATACATTAAAAAAAAAATATTCCTACTAAAAAACTTAAAGCCAAGAATAAGAAGCCAGAATAAATGTTATTCTCATGTAATTCTCATTTACCTTGATAGTTGTATCATTTTTCACTTCAATCCTTGGCCTTTAAATAATTTGATTTTTTAAGTGCTTGGACAAGGACAAATCAGTTTACAGTATGCATTTAATATTCAATGATTGAAAAATGAGAAATATTGTTTTCAGCATAAATATTGGATTTATGCTTTTGTCTACGTTTGTAAGAATTCTTCATACATGAAAAAACAGTCAACGGCATAGGATATACAGGTATCATATTTGTGTTTTTATTGCACTGAAGGATTCAAGTGAAAAAGAAATGCCCAGAGGGGACTGGAAATATAATTCTGTATCCTTCCTTTATGCTTTTCCTCACCTTATAGAGGATGTAATGACATGGGCTCCAGTGCAGAAGCAGTAACTCTATTACTTCTCTTAGCAGTTTGAACCCATTCTAGTTTTGTTGTGGGTCTCTTTTTTCCTCTCCTTCTGCTGACCCTGACTTTCCCCTGCCCCTTTACTCTTTGCTTTGGTATTCAACACAAAATCCCAAACCCTAAGCAGTGTAAAATTGTGGAGGTCCATGGTGGTTTTTTCCTAAGCTCATTGGTGTATTGGATATAGGAGCAGAGTGTCCAGGGCTGCTGGAAACAAAAGAGACCAACAAGCTGCCCTGCGAGGAGGCCCTCCGGCGTTGCCCCACCTTTGACACAGAGGGCTTGCTTCACAAGGAATCACTGGGTGGTGATAGGCATTTTTGTGTTCAGATTTTCTGAGCAATCCTGACAATCATTTCCAGAGGGAAAATGTGTACGGGAGTGATGGCGCTGTTAAAAACCTGTAGTTTTCAAGTTGTTACAATCCATTTGAGCAAATAATATCTCTAGCCAGCAATGTCTCAAGTGTTAGGAAAAGAGAAAGTGATATTTTATTCCTAAAATATTTTTTCTAGTCTTTAGTCAGTACATCAAAAATAAAATACAAAATAAAATCATATTCAGACATAAGACCCATGTTTTATAAAACTGTTTAAAAAGATCTGGCTTATTATGACCAGACAGCAATGTAAACATATGATTTGTTATTAAAAAAAAATGTGCCATTACTGAGTGATATCTGATGTCACCCTTGTACTTGAAGAATTAGATGCTCAATATTTTTGTCTTAATTTGGGGCATATTTTATGATACACTTCGTTCTACAATATAGGAAAACAGAGTAACTTGTCTTTGGAACTAAGAAATTTAAGTATAAAGACTGCTCTCCAGATTCTGTCTCAACCTTGCTGCCCTTCCAAGATTCCAAGATTCCTTTTCCTAGCAAGTAAAATGCCAACAGTATTGATCATTATGTTCTTGCAATAGTTAAGTAACTTAAATATACTACTTCGCAAGGTGCTTAAATGACTCCTTCCATTTACTCCTTAAGAGGTTCAAGCGTTGTGCTGATCCATTTGTTGACCTGAGATAACTAAGCAGGTAGCAGGTAGCTAACCGCAACCACAGAAACACTCAAAATATACTGGGAGACAATATTTCAGACACCTCGGTCAGTTTCATATTTTCAAGCCTTACCAGAGCTGGACTCTGAGGATCTTTTGATCAGTGCTGAAAACAAAAGAGGGGAAGAGGCACCTGTGGACCTTGCTTTATCCTTGCATCTTACCATCAGTGCTGTAGACTTTATCACTTACTTGATAACTAAGCAAACAAGCACAAACAGAAGAGCAGAAAGGCAAAGCAAGGGTGCGAAAATGCCCACAAGGAAATTCACTTAGAGGATGAAATTAGAGCCAAGAGGGGAGAATCTGTTCCATCTGCAGCTAAATATCAAAGGAAAACACAAAGCCTCCCTTTGCAGGGTAGTATAATAAACACCATGTTCTCGAATCTGACTGCCTGTGGAAGTGAAGAGGGGAATCGTTAGCTCCCCTCAGGAGTGCAGAACATGTGGCTCTTCAGCTTTCTGCCTGCACATACTCCTATCTGAATGTTCTGCAGCCCACCAATCTTCCATGCCCAAAAGTAACTTGCTATCTCATTTTGCAAAACCTACTTGCTTCTCTGTGCCTCCCACTCCTGCTAAGTGGGACAATTCATCCACTGAAGACCTCCCAGTTGGGTCCTTGAGGCCATTTCTGGATCCAGGCAATTCCAATATCCATTTAATCTCCAAGATCAGTGACATCATCTTATGTGTTATCTTATTATGAAAAAGATCTGAATGGACAGAAGTGAAAATAATAAGTTGAACTGTGTTACCGCCCATGCCATCTGCTTCTCTCTCTTCCTCAGATCATTAATTTTTAACAGTAGTGCTTCTGAAGCACACATAGCCTGGCTCTTTCTGCTTGCCTCTGCTTTAGTTAATTCTCCAAGTCTTACCATGTTCCACCAGATCTATCTGGATCTTAGTTAGTTTTGCTTATACTTTTAAAATTATTTTAAAACTCAGTTCCAATCCTGTTTTTTTTTATTAGATACACTCTATTGATAGCCATCCTTGACCCCACTAACAGTATTTCCAGATTCTTACCGTGTGTTTTCTCAGTTTTAACAATACCTACCTGCATAGATGTTTGCCTAGAGCCTGTACTCCCTATGGGAATAGCTGGTGTTTAATGGTAGAATTTTCCTCTACATTGTGCTACTCCTACAGGCCTCTAGATATCTGAAGAAACTTTCCTTTACCTGAATGCATTGTCAGGGTACCTTTTCTTTGCCTGAATTCTTCATTTAGTGAACCATCTCGGAAATTATCTTCAGCCTTTTGTGCTAAAAAGGACCACATAAAGAGTTCCCTCTGACTACTAAATACCTCTTTCATTTGCTGAAGGCACTATGCTGAACTAATTGCAGTCTTCATATGTCTTTTCCCTCTGCCGTGGATCCCATTGAGTTAGGAGCTATGTATGTCCCTTTTTTCTTGTTCTTCTTTTACTCCGCGTGCTGGAAGTGACCAGCAAGAAGTGCAGATAATGAAATGCCAAATAGTTCTCCTTAGCAACAACTTTCAATAATATTTTAAAACTTATCTCAGTGTTCACTGTATTGCTCTGTGACTTCAAGCCATATCTTAGAAGAAATCTTCAGTGTTGAGTTACATAGAACAGGTAATTTGACTGGCTAGTTGATTTGAACATGAGCAAAAAAACACAACAGAAGCAGATTTTTATTTTTCCAAATTATATCTATGTAAAGGAATTTTCTCCTTCAAGATTAATTATTATGACTCTGGACACTGCCAAGTTTAAGGCTATTTAAATAATTCATATTTATATATTACTTACTTCCCCAAAATAATTTCTTGCCTATCTCTCTACTGTCTTGAGAGAAGAGAGGAAGTTACTTTCAGATAAGTGGTATGTTACTGAACAAGATTTATGGATGACCATTAGGGAATAATAGGACCATATTGATATTCAGACAAGGACATAGGAGGATAAAGACTTTTCTTTATATTTTCAAATTCTTGATAGGCAAGCTAAGAGGCCAGAGCCCAAAACTGTACAGAAGGGGGACACACAAACGCCAATGTCAAAATTTACCTGCCATTTAATAGGTTACCCTAGACTAGTAAAACTGTGTGGGAATTAAATAGCATATTGGTATGTTAATTTATTTTTAGAAACATGATCAGGTAGTGAAAAGTGTTTCATTTTCTTGGATTTCGACCAATACCTCAAACCTAGTGAGTCCTTTTCCTCTGCATTTTTGCAGGTAATTTTTGCAGCTATATTGCACAAGGGATAGAGTCCTCATCGTTTTCTATATTACCAATAACTGATCTGAGAGTATAATTTCTTTTAAAGTTTAATATGAACTTCTCCCAGTATGCTGTGAAGGGAGTCAAATTCAGAAATATAAATGAAAACTTTTATTTTAATAAAAACTCAATTATACGCCGCTCCTCTAACTTACCTTTAAATGTGAACTCTGACAAGAGGGCAGAGATCCTGACTTTTTGATTAATTTTTACCTATTTCCCATTATAGACATTCACATGTGGGAACTGAGAAACTCCATAAATATTTGAGGAACTAAATAACTGAATCAAGCCCTATGTGGGTAAAACATTCTTTTTTAGGCTTGAGTTAGATGGCGGCTTTTGTTCAATTTATGAGCTCCTCAGTTAATTTTAATGACTGGTTTAATTTCTGATATATATATTTTTTTCTTAATCTTTAATATATGCATCCACCTATTATTCAAGTAATGACCTTCAGTGTTTTGTATGAACTCATTTACAATTTATCTCATATTACAAACTTTATTTGCAGTACTTTCCAAACCTAAGCTATTTTTGTAGTGATGCCTTTATGTTATCTCTTCATGTGCCCCAGTTAAGCTTTCCTTACTTTGAGAAAAGCCACAGTCACCCTCAGGACTATAATTTTGCCCAACATTTTTACCTTTTCTTTCCTTCTTGCCTTTTCTTTACTACATTTTTGGTCCATCATAACACTTTAAGTCCTACGCCTGCAGTAATAACTTAATACAACTTGATGCTATAAAACAATGGTCCTTTAATCTCTCACAGCTATGGAAGCTAGAAGTCTAGAGTCAAGGGGCAAATGGGGCCATGCTGCCTTTTAAGAGCCAAAGGAACAAATCTCCTTCACCTCTTCCTGGCTCTGCAGTGACTATGAGTTTTCCTTCACATTCCTCAGCTTGGGGCCATGTGCTTTCTCTGAAACAGAGTCTCAGCCTCTTCCTTCTAATAGACGTGACCTGTGTCTCCATCTCCTGATTTAAAGCCACCCCAGCCTGTTGGATTAGGGTTCAGCCTAAGGCATTACGACCCCACTTTAATTTGACCATATCTGCAAGTTCCTATTTCCAAACAAGGTCACTATGGCAAACTCTAATGGAATAGGACTTGAAGCTCTCCTTTTGGGGAACATGATTCAACTCCAGGAGAGTCTCATGTTGACACAATAGGTTCTTGATCTCCAGCCCATTGTAGTCACTTAGGTAGGAAGATTGCTGTGAGTTCGAGACCAGCCTGAGCTACAAAGTGAGCTTAAGGCCAGCCTGAACTGCATAGTGAGACCCTGTCTCAAAAAGACAAAAAAAAAAAAAAAGAGAAAACATTTTCTAATTCAGTTATTTGACAGATGATATAAATATGCTTCCAGATTTTTAAAAAGGATTCCTAAACCTATATATTTCTGGTAAGCCATAAGACTACAAGGATAATGGTAAGCCATAAGACTATAAGGATAATTTGTGGCTGTGTGTGTGGGGGGGTGCATATACATAGGTATGTACAGAAAAAGAATAATGCAAATAATAGTAGTGAATAGAGACATTTAAGAATAAAGAATATAGAATCAAAAATGCAAAATTTTGCTCGGAAAAAAATGATGATCATGAAAAGAACATGATAAAAGTATGTAAATTTGTCATCTCTAAGTTTTTCATCTTATAATTCTGAATATGTATGACGTATTACAAATTTACCATTGATCACGGATTTATTGAAATTTTTAAAACTAAGTTACATAAAAATTTGAAAACATTTATTGACTTTTAGTTAAAAGAACTTATTTTCTTTGCAATTATAAAGAAAATGTCACATTATAAATCATGAATTTAAAGTGAATTCTGTAGGATTTTCTTTGAAATAAATGTTTTACCTTAAGCTATCTAACAGTTCAGGGTTTTAAAATATTGAAAGAAAACTACAAGAAATTCATAGCAATTGTATGAAATACATTGTAAATTGATATGTTCACAGATGACAATGAGTGTGGAAATTTAACGCAATCCTGTGGTGAAAATGCCAACTGCACAAATACGGTGGGAAGTTATTATTGCATGTGTGCTCCAGGGTTTCGATCCAGCAGTAACCAAGACAAGTTTATCACTAATGATGGAACCTTCTGCATAGGTGCGTTCAGTTATGTAACTTAAAATCTGGACCTGTATCTTATTGTTTATTTGCTCTGGACATTCTGTAATACTTGAATCAATTTCTAGCACACTTTGTTTAAGGCCTAGCTGTTAAATGCACTCAGATACTTCACTAATTCTTTAATCTTTATAATGTCATATTGTTGATAACTATGGAACATTTATAAGCATATTAGAAAAAGTCATGAACTATTTTAAAATCATATTGTATAGAAAAAAAACTTTAAATGGTAAGTTATACTTAATCTCAAAGTGACTCAATTTACCAACAACTTGCAAAATTAATCATGACTGATAATATAAAAAAACGCATTAACAAAAAATGCATTAACAAAGTGCTAAGAATATAAACTCATAGAGAACTACATAGTCAAGCATAGTGCACTAGTTGTACCCTTGCATAGTTAGATTAAAGAGTGGTATTTAACTTACTCTAGACCACACTGAAGACTTTGATTGTTTCTCTGGTGAAATTTTCTTTAGTAAGGTAAGAAGAAGTCTGATAATATTAAAACATGATAAATAGACAGTGTTCAAAGAAAATTTATCAGTGAAATATCTGTGTCAAAGAAATCAGAAACTTCTGTTTCATGTTTATCTGCCATGCAAACAGAAATTTTATTTTTCTCATTTCACAGGTAGGCAAAGTTTACACACTTAAGATAAAAGAGGGACTAGAATCAGTCATTACAAAGCCATTGCTGCTTTCACAAGAAACTTAAATAGGTTAAACTGTTTAAATTGTGCGCTGAATTGTTCAGTGCAATAGATCAAGTTTGCAAGGGTGTGCATGATTTACAGTGTAAGATAACAATGCTATTATTATTGAACAATAATTTTATCTTTCCTGTGTGTAAAAATGTATTGGAATACAGCATTATGATGTATTAGGGTCTTGAAATCAATGACATTCTGCCCAGAAAATTTATGGTACCTTTGTATTTGTTTTTCTCAAATCTATGATCTTTTGCTAATCTACTTAATATGTCATATGATGCATTTTGACTTTGGCAAAGTTCTCATGCTCCTTATTAGTGAAGAAGTCTAACTTGTAAGATATTAAACATTGTAATTTAAAGACATCATGCTCTCTATTTCCTAATACCTCTTGTCCCCAGAAGATATCTGCATTGTCATGTTTACTCATAATGTCCCTGAATTCATAAAGGGCTTTTTTTCTTCTTCATATTCCTTACACGTACAGACTGCTTACTCTATGAGAAACTGATTTACAAACACCTGAGAAAATCTACATACTCAAAGATGATTGGATGCATGTTAAGGGAGTGTACTGTATCTGTAATTTCAGACTCCTCCCAGTACTTCTTTTGCTGCTTTTGAAGTGGCCCTAAGTTTTTATTAGTTCCTTTTTCAAGTACATTAATTGATCGATAAACAGAATAACTAAATCAAAGCATAATACCTGGAAATGAGTCCCTGTTTCTACCTTCATTTATTATTTCTGATGATTTATTCAGTGAAAAACTCATTATCTGGAAAAATGTGATTTCTCACTAATTTTGGTTGTCCTTAAGGATTGAGCTTTTTGAGAGACTGTGCAACTAGTTCTCTTTTTTGTCCAGTCCTATAATAATTGTGCACTATATTAATCCTCAGGGAATTTGAACAGAGAACCAGAAATGTATTCCCTTTCTCCATTGGTGTATCACCCTGTAGTGCATTGCTTTTGATTTGAAATTTTAGTGGATCCTTAAATATGGCATGGCTGGTAATTGCAGTCATTACAACCTTAATAAATAGACAATGGAAAATTCCAATTAGAGACAACATATGGCCAAAACAGAATGTTTTACCTATAATTCATATTCAGTTGCTGTTTTCCACAAATAAGTTCACTGCTACAGAGGTTTGGGGTGAAGTTTAGCATTGTGCCATTTTTCCTTGCCCCGGGATCCCAGTAAAGGAAAATGTCAGCTGATCGGCCCCGAAATGCCCTAGGTCCCAGCCAGCATTCCACAAGCGTGGAAACTGGCACATGGATAATGCTTCTCCAAGCCACATGAGCGGAATGCTGGAACATTTTTTTCCTTTTATTACGTACTTTAAGCAGTGTCTTTAAATTTTTATGGCCTACTTCACTTGGATACATTATTCCAGGCAACAATCTAAACATTTTCAAGTATATTTTCTCTTTTCTTATTTCTTGTAAGATAGAGCTCTTCTCAGTGAGGAGTGTTTAGGATATAACCAAAGGTCACAGAACTAATAAATGTGGGAGCTGGAGTTTAAATACATTTCTTACATCTAACCAGACTGGTTTCATCTTATTCTGAAGGGGGATGCTTTTTCAATGTTGCATGGGTTTTTTCTGTATTACTATGTTAAAGGAAGAACATAGAACATTTTGCTGAATTAAGAAAGATCTTTTATCTACTCAGAGACATGACCAGTTTTGGTAGTTATCTCAGCATGAGTGCAGTAATTCTATAACCAGGAGGTCCACTGCGATAATATCAAATTAGTAAAGCCTCACTTCCACATTTCAGTAAAAGGTTATGGAAGCAAAAGTACAAACTGAATAGTACTTGATGAGATAATTGTTGTTCTTTCATAAAATTTAGAGTCTGACTATAATAATTCACATGAGTTTAATCTTCAAGGCTGGTATCCTGGGAAATGATGGCTATTCCTACTTGGTGAATTCAGACACTGAACTAGCATACTTGGTCCAAGCCTCTGAGATAGACACAGGCTAAGTAGTTGGAAGGATTTGAATTTAGTTCCCAGCAAAATCCCCAAAGGGAATGGAGAAAGCGTAGATAAAAGTTGAAATGAAGTCAGCTAAGAGCATGGATTTTAACCCAAAGTGCAAAAGGATGAATGGAAATTGAGTCCATAGAGCCAAGACTTTTACGTTGCTGAGAATGGATTTGAGATGAAGTTCCAAAGATTATCACACAGTTAAATGGTTTGGAAACTGACAGAAATCAACAACTCATTTCTGGATGCATACAATGCATCTAAACCTACAAAACATGCTTATGTGAAAGATACACTGTCACTTTCATGAAATAGGTTTTGTTATTCTAGTCCCTGGGCCTGTGCTCAGTTTCTTTGGGGTATTTTTTTCATTTGAGTTCAGCATGTGTTACTTCAACAGCTCTGCTCCAAAAAACACTCATCTTGGCTTTAGTCCCATAATTTCGTCTCACTTCATAAAAAATAATAACCCTCATCTGCACCAGCACCTGGATTCTTTTGGTCTTTAGCCCAGCCCACAATGCTTTTCTTGACAATTCTCCATATCCCTGTTAGTCTCCTACATCAATTTTTGTCCATTTCTTTTTGTGGACTGTAATTTCTGAAAACATAGAAATGAGGTTATGGATGCTACAGCAGCATGATTTCTCTAGAAGCAGTGTCCTTGGGTTTCTGGACAGTAAGAATTATGAATACATACTCTTGTCGGAAAGAGGGGGTTTTCTAACCTTTTTGAGTCCTAGCTCTTTTATGACTCCCTTTTATAAACTTATAAAACACTACCATGCCATTATGTTATTTTTAAATCAAATTTAAGCAGAAAATTACAGATTTATTCATTAATCTAATAGAGTTTCTTTGAGATTCTAGAGATATATTAGGAACACAAAACATGTTACATTCCAGGTAAGAGTCTGGACTATTTAGTTCTTAGAAGTCAATCCTTACCTGGCAGAGAATTGCTATATTTCACTGTAGTATACAGAATTTTAAATTAAGAATATAAATGATGTGAGTTTAAAAATCTAACACCCTCACAATAGCTTCAATATATACCTACTGAAAATGTATGATTTAATTCTGCGTAATATATTATTTTATCTACATTTCATGTATGATGACTCTATATTAAGAATTATACTAAAATACAATCTTAATAACAATAATAAGTCATAAATTTTAAGGGAGTTAATCACATATTCTGCTACATATTAGTTTTCAAGTTAATGTACATACAAAAATAAAGCTTTGAAATGGAAGTGAAACGTTCTTTTATATTCCAAATTACTCTAACCTGAATTGGTATAGTCAATTTATCTTAAGATGAAAAGATAAATAATTTTAAATTTATTTTTTAAATTGGGTCTTTATTAAATTAGGAATGTTTCATTATAAAGGATGGAAATTATATTAATGACTTTGTTGATTAATGATCCTATTTAGAAAGCAATTTGAGAGTTTTGTGCATGAATAATATTTTGAATACTCCATCAAATAGATTGGCCAACTTAGAGTTAAAAATGTATGTACAGTTAAAAACTATGTTAGCTCTACCTTTTCCCAAATAATATTTTTCCTTACTTTCCTGTGAAGGTTGTTAAGAAATCACTAATAGTGTATAATGCGGCTATCAGCAAAGTAGCAACTTATGTGCACTAAATCTCATAACTTAAATTTTCAACAACTATTTCCAGACATAGATGAATGCAGTGAACCATTTGTCTGTGGTGATCATGCAGTATGTGAAAATGAGAACGGTGGTTTTCACTGCTTATGCAAGCCGGGTTATCAGACGTCCACAGGGAGGTCACAGTTCACACCAAATGATGGCTCTTACTGTCAAGGTAATGTATTTCATCAAAGTAAGTGTGTTACCAAGGACCAGTAAGGGCTGGGAATGTGGCTCAGTGATAGAGCTCTTGCTTTGCATGCATAAGACTTTGTGTTTGATCCTAGCACAAAAAGAAAAAGACCTATATAAAATATTTGCTATACAGGGACAGCCAGATAGCTCAGTGGACTAAAGCACCTGCTTAGGCAGGCACAATGAATGTGGTTGGATCCCAGTGTGCCGTGCCAGCTGTGTCCCCAGGGCATGCTGAGATGGCAACTGAGACTGGAGGTAGTGGTGCTCACCTATAATCCCAGCACTTGGAAGGCTGGGAACAGGAGAATCACTGAGTCTGATTTACATAGTAAGACCTTGTAGTCCTTTCACTGAAATATAAATCAATCAATAAATAAATTATTTGCTATATAATGTGAATATCAAAATCTACATTTTTGAAAAATGTGCCTTCATTTTATTTATGGCTTATCAAAAAATTAAGAAGAGGATATTTTTTTCATGTTAATGGAAGATATAAATTCTTCAGTGGAATTGAAAAGGAAACAATTCTCCCAAAATCATTCCTGGAGGCAAGTATTATACTGATGCCAAAATCAGAGAAAGGTTCAACTGTAAAAGAAAACTATTCATGAACATAGATGCAAAAATCCTCCATAAAATCCCAGCAAACAGAATACAGCAAATCATTAAGAAGCTTATAAGGGCTGCCCAAATATCTCAGATTAAAGCACTTGCTTAGACGGAGGCAGAAGCTGGGGTTCAATCCCTGACCTGCCATGCCAGCCCCACCCCCAACGTGCACTGAGATTATAGGCATGTGTCTGTAATCCAGCTCTTTGGGAGGATGAACACAGGAGGATCAGTATGAGTCTGATCTAGGTATTAAGATCCTGGAGACTCTGTAGACCCTTACTAAAAATACGAATGGAAAAAATAAAGGATATTATACACCATGACCAGGTAGGACTCATCTCAGGGATGCAAGGATGGTTCAACATAGGCAAATCTATAAATATAATGCACTGTATCAATAGAGCCAAATTCAGTACTACACAATCATCTCAACTGATGCAGAAAGGCTTTTGACAAAGTCAAATACTCATTTGTGTTCAAAGTCTTACAGAAAATTGGAGTAAATGGCCTCCACCTCAACCTGATAAAAACCATCTATGGAAGATGTACACATCACGTTTATGCAGTTAATATTCATTCTCCAATCCTCAAAACTATGGTTGCCTAGTTTTCATTGTCTGTAAAATTTTGTAGTCTGAAAATGAACTGGAAATTCAAGTGTTAAAGAAGCTTTTAGTGTTAAATGGGATTTTCATGTTTAAAAGTGCAGAGAAAGTCATGGGAATCAACATGATCAGCTTGGAAAAAAATTTCTTTTCTAACTCTATGTTATCTATGTCTTTTTCTGCAGAAAACATAAACACAAACTGTTATTTAGATAATGCCTGTATTGCTACAAATGTCAACAAAACTTTAGAAAAAGTAAGTAGACAGTTGAGTTAAATTTATTTTGCTATTTTGGTCTTAGTTAAAATGCTTCCAGTGTCATATTTCAGAAAGTGTAACCAGCAGCTAAGTTTCATATATAGATGAAATTATTTACATATAAAAATCTAAATATTGTGCTTGCATGAGAGATAGGAAAATCTTCAAGGTATCAAAGAAAACTTCTCTACAAGTACTTGACGTTACTTCTTACGTTATTCAATATGCTGTATATTTATGTTGAACATATAAAGAAAGTTGCTGGATGAAATAGTAAAAAATAAACTTGGGCTCCAAACCCAGTCCCCTAATCTAAAAAGATTTAGTGGAGTACCACTAGATTTTGTACTGCAAAGTGAGTACTTCCAAGAGCCAATGAAATAGTGCATTCATAAAATCATTGCCATGTGATTGGAAATGTGAATCTCAACAGAAGCAATCAACTGTCATCTAAAGCAAATTTCCATTTGATCACAGAGTAAAGGAATTTCTTTGGTTGATTAAACTATAATTCATGTTAGGAAGTTATAATTTATTACTTAGATCATCAATATTTATAAGTCCTAAAGTGTTTAAATATTAAGGTAGATTCAGTGGCTAGAATATAATTCTACACTGGAGAATGGGAAGTTATTTTTAAATCTGTTCTTTTTTATGAAAATCAGCCATTCAAATAGGATCTATGTTTTTGTTGGAGAAACAGTCCTGCTTCCTAAGTTATTTCCAAATCTCTTGAAATAAATTCATCTTTTAGAACTGTGTGCTAGGGTCTTAGTCACTGACCTCAGAATAAGTTTAACATACAATCTTTATTCTTGAAACGCTGCAGCAGAACTCAGACTTGCTTCCATTACCTATATTTCTTTCTGCTCAGATTGGACCCATACGAGAACCTGTGACTTTGCTAAAGGAAATCTATAGGAACTCTGTGACAGATATTTCACTGATGGATATAATCACATATGTAGAAATAATAGCTAAATCATCCCCGTTCCTAGGTTACATGAATAACACTGTCTCAGACAAGGATGCCCTTTCTAATGCAACTCTCACTGTGAGTATGTTTAACTTTTAAATATATTGCTATTTAAATTTTTGCTATAGGATTCCAGTATTTTTAAATGTCATACTTTTTTAAAAATAGGAATTTGTGAAAATTATGAATAATTTTGTTCAAAAGGATACATTTAAACTTTGGGACACATTATCTTCAAGTCACAGGAAAACCCATCTCACAAAACTGATGCATACTGCTGAGCAAGCTACCTTGAGGATTTCCAGCAACTTTCAAAAGACCACTCAGTTTGATACAAATTCATCAGATGTAGGTAAGACCGGAGGTCAACTTCAAAGCGATAATGTTTTCCAAACAAGCCATTTTCAAGAAATAATGAGGGCTTTTTTAATAGAGTTTTGAGGAAGTCAGTAGTACTTTGCCAGTATAGAACTGAATGATAGCTCACATTACAAAAGCACTCTTGGCGAAGTGTACTATATTAGTAAAAAAGATATACTGCTATATATCTGCTTCCTATCATATTTATCTTTTCTTATTCTTGATTAGACTGAAATATATTTTATGACTTGGTTGAAACTACCCTGACCAATAATATTTCTGTACAATATATCAAATTTTCTGTACAAAGTATATTTAAGTTTCTCTTTAGAATCCTCTTGCCTTTTGCTTTTCGGTAATACAAAGCAATGAACAAAGTAAATCAGAAAGTTTCCTGCATCATGCAATTGCAAATGTGGAAATGTTCAGAACATTGCATTCATTGAAGATGATTATAAAGTTGTGCTGAGGAAGCAAGATACACTCTCCGAAATAATTACTGCACGTGTCTTTATTCCTTTTCTGGGTGACAGCCTGCTATCAAGTAGTGGATTGGCAAAGAGCATTATCTCATCAAGGTTCATCACTTGTAAAATTTCAGTCTGTAACATTGTGATTAATATAAAATGCTCTGCATCTCTGTGATGTTGATGAATGGAAAGGAGGGATGTATTAGTAATGAAACTATAATTCAGACTTTAATTGCTCTATTGGTAATAGTTGAAGTTAGAGGTAACATAGTCTAAAACAGTATAGTCTGTTGCTTTGGTTCAGTGGTTATGTATACATACCCTTGAGTATGTGCCTAAATTACACTATCCAGCCATGCTGAGAATATATGCATTGAACTTACCATCAATAAAACTTCAAAATTAAAATGGGTAGATGAAATTGTCCCTAAATAAATAAACGTGGTGACTATATATGTGAACTAGTTTCAGATAATTGATAATTTTTATGGTTTTCTTCAGCTCTCAAAGTTTTCGTTTTTGATTCATATCACATGAAACATACTCACCCCCACATGAATGTCAATGGAGATGATATAAAGGTGTTTTCAAAAAGAAAAGCTGCCTCTGACTCAGAAGGTAGGATGCTAGCAGTCTCGTTTCCAAGACATGAGTGAATTTATAATAAATACTTATAATGCTTTGATTATATCATATGTATACACAACATTTATGGTTTCCTATAAAATATTTAATGTTTTATTACCATAATATCCATAATCGTACTTGAGATTTTTCATTCTAAAAAAAAAAAAAACTGAGGAGAATTTTAGCTGACAATAATCTGAATCCTTCTTTATTGTGAATTTAAATTTGTGATTTTATGAAAAAAATAGAAAGAATGTTGTATATATAATAAGTTAATGGATTTGTCTCCACACTTGTAATTAGCTAGCAGAATACCAAATGGTAGAGGAGAAAGCTTACAAAGAAATCAGCCAGGCAAGTCTTCCCAACTAGAGTCAAGCAATTAGCTATTTTAATGCAATTGTTTATCTGTTCTGTAGGAGCAACGCACTTAGAAAAGTCCCTGGTGATGGAAGAATTTTTTGTAGTTTTCTCATATAGTCAAATATATATCACACAGGAGAAACATGATTCAGAGGACTTTATCAAATAAGATTTAGATGATCATAAATAGAAAAAATATATAGCACCCATGCATATAGTCTCATGCATAGACACTATTATATTGAAAGATGAACTTTTTAAATTATTTAAAAACATACTGTACATTCTGAGAAGAATGTCAGTTTGATGATTTCATTTTAAGTGCACTTATGTGGAAAGTTTTTCTCCTCCATCAATATTATTTTGTCCTTTCTTTCCTGTCATTTTCAAAATAAAACTAAAACATGTAATTATAAAATAAGGAAAAAATAACTATCTCGTTAGCATTGAATCTCTCATCAGTATCATTTTACCATATTCTAATTTATCAATTGTACACATAATATTTAGAAAAAAGCCCAAGAAAACATTACTCTGTTAAAATTTCAACTATAAATTAAGCAGTGGTTAGCCATTGGGAAAAACATGACAGATGATGAAATTGTCATGGAACTAAAATCTCCAAGAGATCCTGTCTGATTGCATAGTAGCTCTGATATATTTAATGATAACGTATATGAACTGAAATTTGAAAGAGACTATAAAATCAGCTCTCAGTAAGGCAGAATGAGAAGATACATTTTCCTCAAGGTTGGATCTTAAAAATATAACAGAAAATTTAAAATATTGACTATTTCTTCTCAATGATACTAACATGTGATTTCATTTATTGACAGAATTCATGAGTAAGACACATGCATTATTTAAAACATTATAATATAGTACTTTAGTAGAAATATAGGGAGGCCAAGGGCACTGACTGACAGATTCATACACATATGAATATATATATATATATATATATATTCATATAAGTGTATGAATATATATATATATTCAGTGAATATATCCTAAATATATACTGATTATATCCTGAATTCTAGAAGAGTAAGGTGGCAGTGTTGAGCATGGGCAGAACAAGATTCATTGCTAAGAAGTATGGTTTTATAATAAAAATAGAATCTCAACAGCTTTGTTTCGAAATTACATATGAAATTAAAATAATTTAAATGAAAAAATAGAGCAGCTTATAAAGTCCAGTTGAGAGGAAAACTAAAAATAGCATTTCCATTTGCCTAGCTATACTGCTTCTGGCTATGTTCTTAAAAATTATTACAATGATCTGTGTGTACTGTGTTTATAGCTTCACAACTCATAATAGGTTATTTTAAAATGTTTTATATGCCAATCAATACATTAATTGCTAAGGAAAATGTGGTATGTACACACAATACTCAATTATAAAGAGGGATTAGAGTCCCTTCTAGGAAAATTGATACACCTTGGAACCATAACACTAAGTCATATACATCAGATACATAAAGGTAAATATCACATGGTTTCTCTTATGAGAGAAACATAGGGGCTGGCCAGATAGCTCAGCAGACTAAAGTGCCTGCTTCAGCAGACTGCAGCAGCTGGGATTCGATCCCCGGTGTGAAGTGCCAGTCGTGCCCCTGGGGCACGCTAAGATGGCGATTGAGACTAGGTATGGAAGTGCCCACCTGTAATCCCAGGGCTTGGGAGGCTGGAAACAGGAGAATCACTACAAGTCCAATTTGTGTAGTGAGACCCTATAGACCATGTACTGAATACATAAAAAGTGGGTCACATGTTCAGAATGAATAAGTACAGAAATAACATTCCTAAAGATGATCTAAGGGTTCTTCAGCACATTCCTTGTGGGGGCCCTTGCACCCAAAGAATTAAGGTTAAATAAATATTTCCCTTTAGATAGGACAATAATTAGTTGAAATTTAAAATCTCTAAAAATCTCTAAAACGTTTTTTAATCCTTCAGTTTATTTGGGCCAGTCTTCTACTGTCACCACTGAAAAGTCACTGTCACTACCTTCATGAACCAATCAGTTTTCAGATCCTACTTGAGGTCCTCATCCATCCGTAACAAAGCCTGTGATAAAATTATCGTTTTTTATAGTCATAATTTCACTAAGCCAACCATGTTTGATCAATATCCATGTCTTTGATGTGTCTCCTAAGCTAGTATAAGGGAAAAATATTTCATGTAAAGTGAGCTAGGCAAGGCTGTTAACATCTTCTGTGGTGCCTTATCAAGTTAAAAGAACATAAATAGTGACATAATTGGGGGTTTCTATCACACAAAATCCTATCCAAGGAATACTGTTAGAGTGATTTGCAAGTTTATATTTTTTAATCATAGTCCTTTGTCTTCTGCTGGTGTTATCAATGTATGTACTTGTGACACTATGATATTGGGTTATATGCTCATCCACTGCAGTTGAGGACCATCAGGGGACCAGATATATGGCCATCTCCCAAAGCACTTCATTTTCTCCTTTGACACTGCATAACTGTATGTTATTAATATTAAATAAGAGCCACTGAAGTAAGCATACTGCCAAACTCAGTGGCATGTCACAACTCACTCAGTTCTAAACTATCTTAATGCCATAAGCCTGTGATAATTATCCCCTAGTATCTCACCAATTCACGTGCTAATCCACAGAATTAAAAACTCAATATTTTACCTTCCAAATGAATATACCTAACATTCAGCATCATCATTGTCCTGATTTGGATGTAAATTTTTCGGGGACAGAAGGACATCTAGGAAATAATGTCAGGGTACAGCTCATTGCCTTTTTAGATTTCTGAACATCATACCATTTAAGTATCAGTATGGTTTGGCAATGTACATGTGGATTATTGTGACCCACATTTCAATCTCTGATTATGCACATGGGGTCTTTAAAGTATTGTCTGCTCAACTTTTATGTTTATTTCAAGACCTAAGTTTTTTTTGTTTTGTTTTATGAGAATTTCTCTAGCTATGCTTCTTTGATTAATAGGTAATGTTGCAGTTGCATTTTTATATTACAAGAATATTGGCCCCTTGCTTTCATCTTCTGATAACCTCTTAGTGGAACCTCAAATTGCTGACAACTCTAAAGAGCAAGAAAGAGTCCTCTCTTCAGTGATTTCTGTCTCAATTAACTCAGACCCACCCAGACTGTATGAACTTGAAAAAGTAACATTTACATTAAGTCACACGAAGGTGAGTTGTACATTTGTTGTTTTAGGGTAAAGTTGTGGACTTTTTTTATATGGTACATTGATTTTGTGTGAGTGTAGAATTTAGAAGCACAGACTTAAAATTGAAGGAGTAAAGTGGTTCCAATATATATTTCTAAAAAATATTTGTAGCAATTCTTTTTAACATTTGTAACCAAGATCAAAGAACTTGCATATTTGATTCTCTGGAATTGTGCTATATTTTAGTTTCGTTTTTTGTTTTGATTTTTTAAGTATGTCATTATTTTGGAAGTTTCTGTACCTTTCTGGAATACATTATTTTTGAGACTGTATCCCAGTCAAACACATAAATGTGAGTTGTATAATAAATGAGGTCTTCAATTAATATTTGTCTCTTTAAATAACATTTTCAGGAAGTTGGATATTAACTAAAATAAAATCATAGAGAATTTTACAGTAGTTAGTAAAGGCCATTTACTCTTAATTCTAAACTACTTTTTCAAATTTCAGTGTAAGTAGGCCTGGAATGACTGTAATCCCAACACTTGGGAGGCTGAAGCAGGAGAATTGCTCTGAACTCAAGGCCAGCCTGGACTACAAAGTGATTTTGTCTCCAGCCTACACTACATAGTTAAGCCCTGTGTCAAAAAGACAAAAATAAGTATAGCTAATGCTTATAAAAAAAACTATAATTAGAACCAATAAAATATTTAGTTATTTTGTCAAAAACAAATGGAGAAAGACCAAATTATTGATTATTAGTCATTATTTGTAGTTAATGAATTCTTAGAGTTTGGCAATATTAAGTTACAGTTCATGATCAGGGTATGTCAGAAGCACCCAGGGAGAAATCTGGAGCTGACCAGGTATAGATAGATGGGTAGACAGACAGACAGACAGATAGATAGATACATACATACATACATTCATGTATGCATACATACATATATACATACATACATTATATACATACATAAATTTACTATGATGGGGGGATTTTCTAAGGAATGACATATATGCTTACACCAAATACAAATATGTCATTGTTAAATGAAGATGTCTAATGAAGAAACTAAGTGTATAAAATCTTGTAAGCACTATATGGAGAGAATAAATGTAAAATGTTCTGAAGAATAGAAGGCAAATTTAGATTACATTATGAAGCTAAATCATTTGTCTAGCTTATTTAGATTTTTTTATATCCAATAATAAAAATCTTAAAAATTAACAGTAATATAAAGATAAATATCTCCAACAATGAAATACACAATTGTCTACCAGCTAATCGATTGTCTCAATGATGCCTTGCAAAGCCTCTGCCTGCTCCATCCTGTCTGGCTCACTCTGGTCCATTACACACTGTCCTCACCATTGTAACCACTTCTCTCCTGGGTCAAAATCCACATTCCCAGGCTGGCCAGATAGTGGACTAAATCGCTTGCTTAGGCAAAGCACAGCAGCTGGGGCTCAATACCTAGCCGGCTATGCCAGCCCTGCCTGCCCCGGGCATGCTGAGATGGCCACTGAGACAGGGCGTGGTGGTGCATGCCTATAATCCCAGTGCTTGGGAGTAAGGTTAATCTGGAAAAATCAAATGCAATTAATGTTTCAATTATCATTTACAATCTCTCACATGTTCTCTATCTCTCTCATACTTTTTGAATCTAAAATTCTTAGTATTCCAAAAGCTTTGGGCTAGATTTTGATGTGGTTCTTTGTTCACCAGTTGTAGTAGTCCTTTTGTGTCTCATGTGAAACCTCCTTGACCATCTTCCATTCTACTGTCCTCTTTAACTGTTTGTATGTTCTTGTTTCAGTATGTTTTCATCTCCATCTAGGAGATGTAAGGTCAACAGTGTCTTTTCTCTTTTGTTCAATGTTGTGATTTTACAACATAGAGTAAAGGCAAATATTCAGTAAATAATACATATTTATCACATAAAGATATACATGTCTCTCACATCCTGTTCCAAAAGACATATGTACACAGTTTCATTCCATAACAAAAATTCTTATTACAATGTAGTATTGTTGGAATATGAATTTAAATCCTACCTCGTAGCAATTTCATTTGTTCCTAATTCATTTGTTATAATTTGTTTTTAATTTTAAGCTCTGTTTTAATCATGTGTATTTTTTAATATGATAAAAGGAATAAAGTGTGGGATATGTAACTTCTCTTTTTTTCCCATCAGTAAAATGTTTCTTTTTCAGATCACAGATGAGGATAAAGTTCAGTGTGCATTTTGGAGCTACTCCTCTGACACCATGAATGGAACCTGGTCTCCAGAGGGCTGCGAGGTGACAGACTCCAGTGCAACGCACACCTCATGCCGCTGCAATCACCTGACACACTTTGCGATCCTCATGTCTTCTGGAGCTTCCATTGTGAGACACTTCCCAGTTCAGACGTATACAGCAACCCGTGTTCATTTTTCTGTCTTTCTTCTGTTATTAAAAAGAATAATAAATTTTCATATTTTATTGGGTGTGAGGAGCATATTTAGTATAATTTTAATCCTACATTTCTTTACTCTTTTGTCACTGCCCTTAAGGACATATTTAGTATGGATTTTACGTCATGTCTAATCTATGATTTATCTAGTCAGTACTGTGTAGTAGATTATAGGTTAAGTGAAATCTTTATTCATTGACTCTTATTTTTTGATGCTGCTTTCAATAGCCTTACAAGTTTTATTGTAGGACCATTACCTTTTTATGAAAAATGAAAGCTCATTTTTATCAGTGACAGAGTGTCCCAAACTATTTGATATCTCATCAATAAATTTTAGCATATTTATAGCTAATATATTTTTAACAGAGAAACCCACAAAGTTTTCAAGTTATGTATCCTCTCTAGGAAACATAACTTCATAGTTTGCATTTTACTTCAGTAATGTTTATATTATATAAATGTATAATCTCTTATATGTGTCATAATGCTCATCAGATTATAGATTTATTTCTGTGATTACTTAGAGTCCATTATTAAGATTATATGTCCCAATAAATTTGCATGAAATAAAATAAAGATTTTTCTTTCAGAATAGAGCCTAATTGCCTAATATAATATATTCTTCTAGTTAGAAAAATACCAGTATTATCCATTTCAAAGCCTGTGAAATATACCATTTTGGCACTTTACATATTCAAGTTTTCTCAAACCTTTGCTTAATGTACTTTAGATGAATCACTGCATAGAAATAAGACTTGGACATGCTGCTGATAGATCTGTTTTAATTACCGTTTTCCCATTTCAATAATTAATTATCTTTCAGTATTGGGAATCTAATAACAACAACATTGTTAAACCATATACTGATAAATACTGGGTAGAAAGGGTAAAACTCCTAATTACTGGACTGTTAAAGTGCTACATGATTTATATGGACTTTTCTGGATATTGAGGATTTTCAAAATTAGGAACACTTGCTCATCTAAGTGCAAATTTGTATTTTTTACATTTTTATGAACATTTTGATTAATGTCTCACCAAAAAAAGAACTTCATTACATGTTGTAGCCCCTTTGAAAAATGGCTGATTTATTCTCTTAACAGCTTTATTATTATTTTCCCTTAGGGTGGTAAAGATTATAATATTCTCACAAGGATCACCCAACTAGGAATAATTATTTCCCTGATTTGTCTTGCAATATGCATTTTTACCTTCTGGTTCTTCAGTGAAATTCAAAGCACCAGGACAACAATTCACAAAAATCTCTGCTGTAGCCTGTTCCTTGCTGAGCTTGTTTTTCTTATTGGAATTAATATAAATACTAATAAGGTATGTAGACACACGTATTCTTTTTTTTTATTTTTTGCACTTTCCTAAATATATGTCTTAGGAACATAAATTATAATCAAAGGTTTAAAGGGACCGATATGCAATATAGATTTTAGTAAGTTATCTTTTCAAAGTTTTGTAACACTAGCAAACGTAATCAACCTACATCTGAGCCTATTAACCCAAAGTCTTCCTCATTATGATGAATTATTGGAATAAGTTAAAACTTTGGAAAACCTGGAGAAATACTTCTTTTGTTTTTAGCAGGCATTAAAGAAAGATCCCAGAGACCTGGAAATGAAGCTAACCTTATGACACAGGCTGAGCACAAAGCTGCTAAGACTTATAGGCTGAAATGTGATAGATCATCTCTCCCTATCCTTGGCACTTTACTAAATACTCCATTTTCCATGACTTTTATTTAGGACCTTATCATATGGTGTCATATTGTGGTGACCTATGTCCTGGAAACAGATGTTAAGATGGGATTAAGCTTGGAATAAATCTATTAGAAGCATCTATAAAGAAGCTGGGAAAGCCAGCACACCATGATGATGCAAGGCTGAGATCAAGTGAGGGAGGGAAGCAGAGAGCTTCTCACCACACTGCAGCTCCAAGACAAGTTCAGCACAGTGGCCATGGAGTCCTCTGGCAAGTCCTTGAGCCAAAGCCTCCTGGCAGAGGAGTCCCCTGTCTCTCATGAGCAGGGATTGCTTCTAAGTTTGCTGCACTCCCTGGCTGGCTGGCCATGGCCTGTGCGACTCTCACAGAGCAGCAGCCCAGATCAGTGCCACCTGCCTCAGCCTGCAGGTCACAAAAGTGTCCGCTCCACATCACAGAACCTGAACCTGTCGTTGCACTTCCATTCTTCTTAGAAATCCTTAAAGACTGGAAGTAACAGTCAAGGTTTCCTCTGAATTCCACAACACAAAGCATCTATTTTAAAAATATAGCATACACAGACCTGTCAACTTCACGTCTGTTTTTGTGTTTTCCACTAAGATCAATAATTCTTTGCAAACTTCTCCCACAATTGTTCTGGGCTTATTTTCTCTTTCAATTCCTCCCATCATCTTTGCTTTAGAATTATTCCTGTAGTGTTTGTTTATTTTCAATTCTCACTTACTAAACTATTCCTATTTTCAAGATATCCTTCAACTCTAACTTAATCTACTCATAGTGTTTCCACACTCTTTACCCACCGGTGGCCTTTCTGTTCCTCAGCCATATCAAGTACTCACCAGCAAATTTAATGTATAATCTCACTCTTGAACTATATTGTTTGAGTGGGATGTGTTTGGTGTCCTATATTTTCTCAACAGTTCTGATTTGTTCTGGTAATGGATGGATATAAAACTAGTTTTTTTCTGTTATTTTTTATAAGCCTAACTCTAGTTTTAGATGTGAAGTAACAATGTTTAACTGAAGCTATCTCAAACTTACTTAATAATCTTACAACCTAAAGCAACTCTATGCTCGATATCTTGGTGAAATATATCACTTAGCTATTCTGTAAATTCAATTTTGTCTTTTTTTTTTGTCTTTTTGAGGCAGGGTCTCACTATGCTGTTCAGGCTGGCCTTCAGCTCACTTTGTAGCTCAGGGTGGTCTTGAACTCACAACAATCCTCCTGTCTCAGCCTCCCGAGTGCTGGGATTACAGGCCTGCACCACCACACCCGGCTTCAATTTTGTCTTTTAATCAAGATATTCAAGGGCTGGGGAGATAACTTAGTGATCTAAGCAAGTGTCTGGCAAGTGCAAAAGATCTGGGTCTTATTGCTGGTACCACATGCCGAGCCACGTGCTGGCCACCAAAACAGGTATGTGTTGGTGCATACCTGTAATCCCAGTACTGAGGAGACTGAGCAGAAGGATCACTACAAGTCTGAGCTTTGTACTGAGACCCTGTACCAAATAAATAATAGGTAAATAATTTTTTTAAAAAGATATTATTTTGTTTACCATCATTTGTCATTCGTTTTCCTTCTTTAGTAGGAATAAAGGAGAAGAAAAATAGCCCTACATTGTAGTAAGCTGAAATCAAAATACATACACAAGATGCTGTAACTGACATGTGAATAAGAGCTTGTCACCCCATGACATATCTTTGGACAAGGACAGGCACATGATTCTAGCACGGGAGTGGCTAATGCTTAAGAACCACAGGCTTTTAGAATCGGTTAAAAGTACTAGTATGTTTCAAAAAACCGACACAGATGTTCTAGTGTGATGAGCCACAGAAGGGGCATAATGTATGGGAAAAATATTGAAATTTTTGTTATGGACATTTATAAAACAAACGGCATTGATGATTTCTTTCTTCACTTTCTAGCTCTTCTGTTCCATTATTGCTGGGCTACTACATTATTTCTTTTTAGCTGCCTTTGCCTGGATGTGCATTGAAGGGATACACCTCTATCTCATTGTTGTTGGAGTCATCTACAATAAGGGATTTTTGCACAAGAATTTCTATGTCTTTGGCTATCTCAGCCCGGCTGTGGTAGTTGGATTCTCAGCATCATTAGGATACAGATATTACGGCACCACTAAAGTGTAAGTTAAGATCATTGCTTGCACCAGAAAACATAGATCTATATATAGTCTGCACACCCTACTGGGAATTTTCCCAAAGGATCTGAAAACATTGTATCATAGTGATATATGCGTACCTATGTTTATAGCAGTGCAATGTGTGATAGCAAAATCTTGGAAACGAAGATGTCCATCACATGAGGAATGGTTGACATCATTGAGAATACTATTGTGTTAATGTAAATGCAAACATGTCTGAATTTTATCTATTTTATTTATTTTCAGATGTTGGCTTAGCACAGAAAACAACTTCATTTGGAGTTTTATAGGACCAGCATGTCTAATCATTCTTGTAAGTATATAGGAAATTTTTGTTAAATTTCAAAAGTGCCATGAGAAAAGGGTGCTTGACATTCAGCAGTCAGACAATACATTTTTCTACAAAGAATCTGAAACAATTTTCAGTGTATCCTGTTATTAGCATTTTATATAAATTACATTGTGATTAAGAAATATATAGAGATAGCTTGTAAATTCAATGCAGTTTAATTCAGTTGTCCCCTTTTAAAGAAGGATACATTTTTGGCTAACATAAGAAAAGGCAGCAGTCGTGTCACAGCGCACTTCAATATTGAAAGCGTGCTGACCAGCTGATAATCTGGTATTTCAGATGTTTATGTTATTTAATCTTTTGTCGATGATCGGTCATCTCTGAAGATTAGACTGTCATCTTTATAGTTTTATCATCTTTATGTACCCTGTCATCAGAAGGTGATTTTAAACTAAATTGCAACGTCAGAGACAAGAACCCACTATTTCTCGTGAGCAGACAAGTCATACGTATACTGATAGTGCTATTTCAGCAAGGAAGAGAGCCTTTTAATTCTTATTGAAAGTGGTTTCAAACCTACAAATTTGGCAGGTATTATATGGTCCCTTCTAAATAAAGACATTTTATGTGTCTCAAGAGTATCCCTAAGTGCTCAAAGTTTTCAGCAGTCATTCTGAATGTAATAGTCCATCATTGAATCTAGGCAGTCTGACGAGATTCTAGAATGGAATGAATTGTGAGTAGAAGAACTGTGACAATACTATGGAAAACTTTCTTTCGTGTATTTGGAACAGAAACTAGCCATCTTTGCTGAATTCGTCTGTTCTGTTTTACTCTATTCTCTTGAGCCTTTTATGATTGAAAGGGAGCTGCTAAGTGGAGAAAGATTTGAAATGCAAAGCAGAAAATTTTCATCAGGCTTTATTTTTTAATAGTGTGGGTAAAATCAAGTACATTCAAAAATTATACTTCATCATCATGGAAAATTGTTTCTAATTCTCGTAATTAATCTAGCAACACTTTCTAAAGCCGCTGGCTAGATTTCAGCTAAAACAATTTGAGCTCATTTATTATAACTCCAGTATTTTTAATCTACATAAGAATACAAATGAATGGTGTCTCATTTACACAGCTCCACTGGTGGCTCTGATCAGAGTCCGTGAAGGAAAGATTTTCTAAGTATTCTCATTTTTCTGATTCCCTCACTAAAGAAGGAATCATCTCTGAGACTGTTTTGTGCAAGTGAAAGTTCTGTGGAACAATGATTATTAGAGTTTTGATACAAAGAAGTAAACTAGAGACTGTGATAAAATAGGAAAAATGTGAGCCTGTTTTCTCTAACGAGAGAAAGGGAAAGTATTTCAAGAATCATCTTCAGCGCAGACTTCTTGAAAGGAGACTTAATTTAGGATTATCTCATGGTAAGGCACGTAGTCTATAATGGACTTAACTAAAATAAAAGTACTACAAATTTTCTAGATGAACCCATTATACTGGTTTAGTCCAGAATTAATGAATCAATTTTTTTTCTGTACAGTTTCAGTATGATAATCATGTCCAGGTTAAACAGAACGGGTTACTAAAGAACTAAATCAGACATCCAATTTTACTCTAAAATTAATACCACCTTTATTTATAAAACCTTTTAAAATAGTGGAAATTCTTAACTATTGAACCAAAATGAGTTAACTCTACTGATTCTATATTAACACTGGCATATTATTACTACTGTTTTTGCTGCTGTTGCTGTTGTTGTTATAAAATTGAATAATGTGACTTTAAGAGAAATTTTTCCTTTGGCCCAAAGTAGTTTCTAGTTCAAACATGAGGCCAAAAGATCAAGCACCAAATAATCTTTACTTGACCCTTGAGCCTGGTCTTAAGAGACAGTAGGACAAGATTTGGCCCAGTAAGATGACTGGCAAGGTCTGAAGGAGTGGTGGGCCAGGTTATGCAAGCGTGGCCTTTGGGAGGGTACAGTGTTTTGTGTAGAAAGATTTTCTTGTCCGTGGCAATGAGAAAAAAGGGTAGAACTGCTGCTTCATCTCCTGAAGGTGATGTGAAAAAGTAGGTCAAAGGGTCTGTAGACGGGGAAATCAGAAATAGTAAGAGGAAAGCTAAAGTCATGGCCCTGAGTTACTAAAGTGACTTTAGAATTTTCATATCATTTTGATGCACAAAAGAGCAGATCATGAGTACTTTTATTTTATTTTATTTTTTTTTTCATTTTAGGGAAGGCTCTACAGGGTGTTCAGGGTCTCACTACTCGATTAGACTGGGAGTGATCTGTCTGTTTACAGCCTCCCAAGTGCTGAGATTACAAGCGTGCACCACCACACCCAGGCTCAATCACCATCTCAACGCGCCCCAGAGGTGCGACCAGCATGACAGGCTCAGGACTCGAACCCCTGGCCCCTGCACCTACTTGCAGGCACTTTAATCTGCTGAGCTATTTGGCCAGCCCTATGAGTACATTTTTTATGAAAGTTTGACTCACGGCACTTGATTTGAGACCAGCTGTGAACATAGAAACTAACGCCTGCTTTTGTGTAGGATTTCCGATAGGCTTACGCTTACTGGAGTTTCCCTCAACAACAAGAAAAGAAAGAATTACATTACCATGTGCCTAGAAATCAAATGATGGGGAAATGCACAAAGACTTAGTTTTCTATGAACACAGAAAAGCTAGACAAGAGAAATGATTCAGAAGCCTTCCCAGGTCAAGTCAAGTCATATACAGCTAGAAGAAACAGTTAAATGGAGAAATGCCCACCTTTCTGAAGAATAAGAGGTCAAGACAAAATTGAAATAATATAAGTGCCAACAATCCAATATAGGCCATCTAATTGGAGGACATGGGATAAGCCACAAGTATCAGCAGTATGAAGGACCAAAATAAACTATAGTGATTTTATGGAGCTGCCCCCTCTGTCAGCAGATAATCACAAGAGCAGAGGCAGAGAGTCCAAGATACAGAGAGACTGGGTCCCAGAACCAACCATGCTGCCCCTATACATCTACATGGACACAAGCACTGTTCCTCCAAAGTTGCATAAGGAAAACTGAAGTAAGGACCATACACAGTTTTCACAATATAAAATTACTAGAAGCTGTGCTGAGTAGATTAATGCCAGTGACCATAGGGGGAAATAACTTCTCTGTTAAAAAAACATTTCATAAGTAACAACTCTTCTAAATTTCTAAATAATATTGAGGGGCTAGGGAGATGGCTCAGTAGAATAAGTGCTTCCCCGGCAAGCACAAGGGCCTGAGTTCAATCCCCAGTTCCGCACAAAAAAAAAAAAAAGAAGAAGAAGAAGAAGAAGAAGAAGAAAACAAGACAAGAATGGCAAGGAATGATAGATGATTAAATGTAAGTGACATTGACAGGATAGGAGAGAGGCCAGCATGGCTTCGGTGCTCAGGCAGCCAGTCTGAATTAAGGCGGACGCCTGTCCATGGACACGGCAAGAAGCAGTTTGTGTTATGTGCTAGGAAATAGGCAGAGAACTGAGAGAGCGAACTTCAATTTCTGTCAAGCAGTTCCTAGAAGCTTATGAGAGAGAAAAAGGGGCTCAGTGCAAAATAGCACTGAAAAACAGCCACTACCAGAAATAAACTAAAATGTCATTTTTGCTCTATTCATAATGGTTTCCAAGAATTGCCTTTATGTACCTTTTTCACTCCTACATCTAGATTGTTAATGATGATTTATCAAGTTCTTACTTATTTAAAAATTTACTGATTTCTTTTCCATTTTTATAATCTAGACTTCACTGTTCAGCAGTAATTTTCTAGTATTACTAATGAGGTTCTCCTTAATTTGTGATTTATTGAGCATCTACTACTTTTGAAACTTATGACTAAGACTTTAATGCTGAATCTGCTTAAGTCAGTCATATTTCTGTTATCCAATTTTATAGTTAACAAAAAGATGGATTGATTCAAGAAGTTAAGTGATTGACCTAAAGTTGTAAGTTTACAAATACCTGTTAGACCTGACACAAAACTATTCTTATCGTAATCTAAAACTCACCTTTCATTTTGTTATATTGCTTATTTTGCAATTACCTTCACCCTACTTTTCTGCTATTCTTCCCTTATTTCCTTGCAATCTACCTGGAATAAATTGTCCTGAAGTAGAGTCAGATAATGGGAACTATTTACGTATTATACTTTTACTTTATTTTGTAGAGTAAAAACAAAAGCAAGAACAAAGATCAGAAACAAAGACAGAAACAGGGTAACGTACAATAATACATATGTTATAGATTTTCAAAGCAAATAGCTGATTCACAAAGGTTGATATGTTACCTCAGATTAAGAGAAATAGCTATGAAAGATTGGACATATGTTTGAATGTTACAGCTTGCTTTCAAGAAATCTTAAATTTTTGCTGTTTCTCTTTCTTTTTCTTCTATTGCCTTTTCAAAAAATTATTTTGAAAAGAGAAACTATTAATAAGAGCAAAGGATAAATTTCAGTCCTAGTATATTTGGTGCTGGTATACAAGTATTTTCTATGCATTAACACACCTTATTTAATCCTTAATGAAGTGCGTGTATATGGAGGTTGTGTGTATATGCATTATTTATTTTGAAATAGGATGAATTGAGCATAGAGTACATATTCACTTGCTCAAAATATAGGAAGTGCCATTGCTGGACTCATTCTAATTTGAGTTCACTGCCTGCTCTCTGAATTCTAGGGTTGATGGCTCTCATTTGGCTGTAATCCAAATGGCACAGGCTGCAGAATAAAGTTTGCAGCGGCCTAGCTAGAGCCAGCCTGTTGTCCGCGAGCTTGTCCCTTGGGAGCACACTTGCTGTCCCGTGGCTACTTCCTTAGTCCACTGTGCTCCATAATCCATTTTCCTTCTGCAAAGTTTGACTGCCAGAAATCTTACTTCTTAAAGCACAAAGAGACAGGAATACCTTTGCAGGGGTGTAACTAGTCTCCTTCTCCAACACACTCACAAGAAATTTTGTTTTCAAACCTGTGCAGCCTAGAATATAGAAGCACTGTGTAACTCTTTAGTCATTAGTTGTGCATTTTAACTGATCCATTAATAAAACCACAATATTACATGAGGCAGCGAGAAAGGCCATGTGATCTTTTTAGGTCATTTAACTACTCTTTACCTTAGATTCCTATACTATAAATGAAGGTAATTAAGGCCAGCCCAATATGACAAGGCTACTATAAAAGCTAAAAGACATTCATAAAAACTATCCACTTTTTAACAATTAAAAAAGGAAATGCATAATAATTCATAAGAATCTTGTATATATATATATATATATATATATATATATATTAAAAATTAAATGAAAGGAAATTTTTTAAAATTATAACTCAAAACTTATCTATAGTAGAATATACTTCATATAATGTGTGTATCTATCTGCACATCTTCACTTTTAAAATATTGGTGAATAGCCGGGCGTGATGGCACATGCTTGTAATCCCAGCACTTGGGAGGCTGAGGCAGGAGGATTGTTGTGAGTTCGAGACCAGCCTGAGCTACAAAGTGAGCTTAAGGCCAGCCTGAACTGCATAGTGAGACCTTGTCTCAAAAAGACCAAAAAAAAAAAAAAAAAAAATATTGGTGAATGTGTGACAACATTTAATTATAATGAGATATGATTGTAATATATGTACATGTTGTAGTATGGAATTTGTTAAGACTTTTACTATAGTTTTCCAGGAAAAAAAAAACATAAGGTTAAAAAAATCAACAAAACTTAAGAGAATAAGAGCATTAATTTTCTAGAGTCAAGACAAAAATATGTGATACTTTGAATTGAAATTAGTAGCAGCATTTTTATGTCCTTACGTGAATGACAAGATTTCTTTCACAAGTTCCTGTTAACAAGTCTAAGAAGAATTGTAATTCAGAGAAGAAATCTCTGCAGAACAATTGCAGTCATTGTCATGCATCCCTGCATTTCGTTTGTAGCGTAAAGACAAGGTATCCTAAACGGTACTTGCTTTCTGTAGATACCCTAATTTGGGATTATGGTGCCAGGCGCCTTTGAGACCTGATTGTACATGAATAAGAACTGAAGTAGGTGAACACTGGTGACGTTTGCTGCCTGTAGGTGTGCTGTTTCAAACAAATATTGAAGCTTTATTCTACTTTGATAAGTGTTAACTGCTTTGCTACTTAAACAGGAGCATTTTCTGCATTGATTACATGAAAGACCTTCCTTAGATGTTGACTCATTTCTATTAAGAATCTCTTGAATTCAGAAATATGAACCAGTGACCCTGGTTCGTATCTGTTATGTATCTGCTAATAACTACATTTAAAATTTAAGATTATAACTAAACATGAAAAGGCCTAGCCATGTTTTTGAAAGAGTGAGCTGCACAGCAAAGAGACTTGTAAGTCTTTGTAAAGCAAGCTGCAACCTGAAGATAATTTCCATAATTTTTCTTCAATATTTTTAATCTTCAGTACTGAAGTCCTTCAACAAAAACTATGCAACCCATTAGATTCAAGTACACAAATATACAAAAAAAGAGTTTGTAAAAATTATTAAACTTTTAAGTAGAAATTGAACTTTCTTATAGATGCATTCAGGATTGAAGAATAGAATTTGCTTGATTGAACCAAATACTAATTAAGCTCTATCCAAAGAAGGCAGTTTTCTTTAAAACATGTGAGTTTTCATTAGAATTTAAATCACAGTTCCTATAATGGAGTGTTGCTACATTGTCTCGGTCTTTTACATCTGTCCAAAAATCCACTCAGTATTTTTATGATGGTCTCTTGTAATTGTTCTATCTATTGCTACAATTTTTAATTCCCCTTTGCCAAGAAATGCTTAATAAAATAATATAATCTACTCAAAAATAAATTCCTTACATAACTATGGTAAGACAGGTCATATATGTTTAATATGTGTGTGTGTGTGTATATATATATATATATATATATATATATATATATATATATGTTTTGTTTAATTGCACAGATTATCCAAGATTGAAAGAAATGTAAATAGTAGAAGATTGAAGTAAAAACTGAACACCTCTTCTTAGTCATACTGTTACTAACCATATTAGACTATACAGGTTATCATTTATACCACTGTGTATTTTGGGTGTGAAGAGATAGTTAACTCATTTCCTCCAGATGAATATTTAGTTTGTTTCAATGTTTTCTTATTAGAAATAATGCTGCACAAAGACTCCTTTTTATTTTCTTCTTTTAATGCATTTGGTTGTCACAGGGTCTCACTGCACAGCTCGGACTCATGATCCTCTTGTTTTAACGCTCCCCAGCTCTGGGATTGCAGATGTGCACCACTACTCCCAAATTCTGGCCAACTCAGCCTGTCCTGGGAGTGGGGCTGGTGCTGCAAGTGGTGCCAGGGATGAAACCGTGGCCCCTGTGCTTGCCTAAGCTTGCCTAAGCAGGTGCTTTAGTCCACTCAGCTACCTCGCCAACCCTAAACATTCTTTATTCTAATATAGTTGGACATATCTGCCAAATAAAATTGTTAGGAAGAGTTTCTTAGAAGTAGGCATGCATTTGTATAATTTTTAAAATTATAAATTTTATAGCAAAGCAATTCTTTCATTTGATTTCTCTACCAAAACTATCTGAGAATGTCCTTTTTCTAACACATTTTGCTAGCACCAGCTACTATTATCTATTGCGGTAAAAAGATGGCTATGTTGCAATTGGCAAATTGAAATAATTTTAGAATAATAATACCATTCACACATTGGACCAATTCTTTGCTGTGAAGTCTGCCCTGTGCATTATAAGGATTTGTCAGGAGTTCTGACCTCCACTTCCTTGATTCTAGTAGTACTATCATCTAGGCGTGGCAAAAAGAAAAAGCTTCCAGATACAGCTGAAATTCCCTGAAGAATGACATCTCTGTTGATATCTGCTACTCTAAATTTGCATGTTACATATAGCATATGGCACCGATTTAAGAAAAGTAATCAAAATCAGGTTTTAAGCCTGGCGTGGTGGTGCAGGCCTGTAATCCCAGCACTCGGGAGGCTGAGGCAGGAGGATTGTTGTGAGTTCGAGACCAGCCTGAGCTACAAAGTGAGCTTAAGGCCAGCCTGAAATGCATAGTGAGACCCTGTCTCAAAAAGACAAAAAAAAAAAAAAAAAATCAGGTTTTAAGCACTGTACTTTAGATTACCATATGAAATTGATCTTAAAAGCAGTAGCCTTTGCAAATTTAAATATTTTTATAATATCATTATTTTAATTAGGTGTTTTGATTTACTTTAATCATAATTTTAGTGACCTCTGTGATTCAAGACATTTTATTATCCTAACCTTTTTCCACATGATATATTAATAAACATTCTAGGCCTTTAAACATTTTGTTACTTTTTTGGTATTATCCTAATCTCCCTGAAACAATAGATAGCTAGAATGTTTTAAAGTAAAAAGATGAACAAAAACACAATACAATACTGATCTTCAGTATATCTTCATATATGTAATGTTTTCTATTCCAAGTATCTTCAAAGATAATATTTTAAGGAGTCTTTAAAACATTTCACAAGAATAGAACACCATTATAGAAATTCAATGTCTAAAGAATTTTTTAAATCTGCTAGGACTCTGAAATCCAATTAGACCCTTAGAATGAAGTGAATCATAAGCATTTACTTGGGGAACGATCTTCACAGTGACAGACCTTATACAATGACATGGTGAGAGGAAAACTGCTCACTGGAGAGTGAGATAGTCATCATCACAATATTTTAATCTTTTTTCGTTTTGTATTTTTAGGGAAGGGTCTACAGGGTTTTCAGGGTTTCACTACTAGTCAGGACTTATGGTGCTTTTCCTGTTTATAGCCTCCAAAGAGCTAGGATTACAGGTGTGTGCCAGCACGCCTAGTCTCAATTGCCTTCTTAGTGTGCCCCAGGGGTGGGGACAGCATGGCACTCCGGGGATCGAACCCCTAACCCCTGTGTCTGCTTATAGGTGCTTTAATCTGCTGAGCTATTTGGCCAGCCCTCTCATCTTTTAATCTTTCCAAAGCTTTTTATTATATCTTAGGTAATCCTCACAGAGGCTTCTAGAATGCATGAAAATAAAAATAGCAGCGACATTTAATAAACAACAATATGTAACTAGATTTTCAAGCTTTACCACTAAAATCTTGACATCTATTTATAAATACATTTGCTATTTATGACTTAAGAATTTAATTCCTTGAAAAGTGTTGATTATACTGAAGCAAATTATGTATATTATTTTTTAAGCACTTGTTCACTGAAATCTATTAAAAAAAAAAAAAAACATGTAGCACCTGGCCAAGGAGCAGAGTACATGTTCTCATCCTCTTTAAATTTCTGGTTGGCCGGAGTATGGCTTAGTTCACATGCTCAACAAATCTACAACTCTAGTGAGCCCAGTCTTTATTGACATTTCTGTAACTGCTCTTTTATATATATCCAAGGGAATTAAGCTTCTTAGAGGTAGTCTTTATACCTTTGTTTCCTTAAAAATCACCTATAAAATGCAAATCACTCATTAATTCTAATCAATGGACTATTGGTATGGCTTTGTCATAAATTCTTTCTCTCTCAGGAAAATGTTGGAGGTCTGGTTTGAAAGTGTCCCTGGTAGGAAACATTGAAGAGACCTTCTCATGAAAAACAAACATACAAAAGCCTCCTGAAGGTGTATGATCAAAAACAATCCTACTTTATTCAGTACTAGGGTTCAGTTTTTAATCACTGGAGATTATTCATGTACACACGAATGAGAGCTACCATAATGCCTGTACTGTATTTTTTTTAAAGTGGAAATTAAGGCTTAGCAAGCATAAGAGGTATACCCAGGTCTCTCAACTACTGAGCAGTAGAAGCAAGCCCAGGCTGCCAAAGCCCATGACCTGCAACCTCCCTGCCAGGCAGCCTTTTATCTCTCCCCCAACAAGAATGAGAATTAAAAAGCTCTTTCTTGGACCCAAAATATCTAGTTACTATCTCCTGGTTTCCAAAACTGGTTTCAGGATGAGTCCTGAGAGAATCAGCAAGGCAAAACAATTTTATTTTATTTTAAGTCTGTAAGTATTAATAGTTAATGAAAATGATAAATACTTGATAAAGAATCCAATAGAACACATTTTTTTGGCGGAACCAGGGATTGAACTCAGATCCTTGCGCTTTCCAGGAAAGCACTTATTCCACTGGCTATCTCCCCAGCCCACTAGAACACATTTTTTAAAACAAAATAAATTTGCAAATTAGAAACCTGACTCTGAAAGAAAATGAAAAATGGGTAAAATACTAGCTTCATCTTTTGCTTTTTCTCTATGAGGAAAAAAATAAATAACAAGGGGGCTAGCAAGATAGCTCAGTGGACTAAGTGCTGCTTAGGCAAGCACAGGGACTGGGGTTCAACCCCCAACACCACATGCCCCACCGGCCCCCACCCCCGGGGTGCATTGAGCCTGCTACAGAGGCCAGGTGTCGTGGTGCACACCTGTAACCCCAGCACTAGGGAGGCTAAAAACAGGAGGAACATCTGAGTCAGAGTTGTGCATAGCAAGACCCTGTACCACACATACACATATATATTAATTAATTAATTAAATGAATGAATGAATAGAAAGTAATTTGAGTAGTTAGATGGATTAGATGAACATTAATCAAATTAATAGTAAAATGCAATATCTGTATCTCTAAAATTTTTTCAGAAGCCTCTGATTGCTTATTTTGCTCAGTGAAAATGTCAAAATAAAATACTTTATTTCGTTGAAAATGGGAGTCATCAGTTCCACTCTCTATATATGTATTTCTGCCTCCAGCTGGTATTACTTTATGTAAATAGCCTCCAAGAATACCCAACAGCTAATCAAAACGTGCTGCCTAAAAGCCTGAGTATAGTAGAATATGAATCAATATATGAGATACAGACACGCTGCATCTTACTGTTGTTTTGATTAATATTCTTGTAATACATCTATTTGAGTTATTCATTTTTTCTCATAGTGAAAAAGCAAAAAGGTGAACTTAGTATTGCACGCATTTATCACTCTGTCAGAGTCAGGGTTCTAATTTGTAGATCTATTTTGTTCAGGAAAATGTGTTCTATTGGATTCTTTATGCAGTGTTTATCATCTTCATTAATATTGACTCTATTAATATGTGTAGAATTAGAGAGATAGGCAGTAAAGAAAATACTTTGGAAAAATGGGAACTGGATATTTTACAGGTCAAAGCATTTGTCAAATATCAGTGCCTCACTCAGTGCTGTGCCAGGAACTGAACAGATACAAATGAAGAGATCTAGTTCTCGTGAAGTACACCAAAGTGACACATTCAAAGGAAGGATAAAGAGTATATCATTAAGCTTGAAATAATGTTTTCAAAAAACATATCTGGTAATTTCTTCACCTACGCTCATGTTTCCATTTTTCCTGGCTCACTTGGTTCTTGAGATTGCGTCTATACCTTTTAACATGATATATAGTGAGAAGGACCAATATTAAAATATTCATCATCAAAATGTAGACCTTTTGACAGCTCAAGTAGCTGAGAGAGCACTTCAAAATTGGTTTCATTGTATCAGTGGGCCCATGAAATAGCTCTCCTCAAAATCAACTAGAAAAGTAACTTTTATTTCTAGAAAATAAACCTACCTGGAATAGAACACCATGTGGCTGCCAGGCAGAGCTGGTTTGAGTCCTTGTTCAACTACTTGCCATGCACAAAGGAGGTAGCTGTCTCTAGCCACCCATGTCTGAGTTGAATTGACCTGGGATGATGCTTATGTACGTGTGCATAGGATCAGAAAAGAGAGGTGAATATTATTGCTCGTTATTTTTCATGTTCAACCATATGTGAGAGGCCGAATATTCACTGCACCTGAGACTGCCACAAGGTACCATGGGAAGACATGGCAGGTAAAGCGTTTCAGGGCCCTCTGTGGTTTTCTTAATGAAGTAGTAAAGTAATGAATGAGAAACAAGTGATAAATGTTACACTACAGAATAGGAGTCAACAGACTAACAGTGGTCCAGCTGTGTGGGATCAAACAGATACTTTACCTTCGAGGTTCTATGTGTGCGAGACCCTTTCTGATCTGTGGTCTGGGCCGTCTCTCTAAAATCACACTGCTGCTTGACAATTCCTGTGCGTACCTTGCACCTCCACATTTCTGTACTAAAATATTCTTTATCATCTCCTTCTGTTCATCCCATCTGGTTAACCCCATTTAACTTTGAATTTTTAGAAACACTTTTCCAGGAGGAGTCCACCTTGCCTCACTGTTCTGTAATAAGTCTTTCTGTTATATGCCTTCATAGAAGCCCATAGTTTCTTTTTTTTTCTTTTGGAATATTTGTAGCGGGTTAGAAGTGAATATGCGCTAGTGTGAAAAGCTGCTTAATATCGCTCTTCTCAGGGTGAGTGTAAGCTTTGTGAGTGCAACCCTTTTGGATTTTTCCTTCATTATACTAGCCTAAAGGTCTAGCATGTCAAAATCACACAGCTGAAGAATTAAATGAATCGAGATAGTTATTGGAGGACTGAGGAGATAGCTCTGCAGCAGAAGCCCCTGCCTAGCAAATGTAAGTATCTGAGTTCAATCCCTGGTACCAAAAAATAAATAAATAAATAAATAAATAAATAAATAAATAAATAAATAAAGGAAAATCTCTTAATTGCTTTCCCACAAAACAATTTAAAGAAAGAAAGAAAAAGAAAAAAACTCTTACAACCTTTATAATTACCTAACACTTTTTTTTGATTTCTTCCTTTAGGACAGGACTTGATTATTTCATTTATCTACCTATGTCAACTTACCTATTTATGACAAGCTTTTACCAGGAAAGTGAGCAGTGGTATTTTGTATTTAACTGAATACAATCATTGCTGGCCAGACAATGTCAAAAGTTTTCAAAAGCAATATGACTACTGAATAGAGTGCAGAGGTTTTTCTGGGCCCTATATTTCAAAGATATACATAAAGATATGATAGCAATTCTACATTAGGGCTGTTTTAAAAAATAAATAAATAAAAGCATAATTTAAACATATAAGGGCTGGCCAAATAGCTCAGTGGACTAAAGCACCTACAAGCAGGCACAGGAGCCTAGGCTTCAATCCCTGAGCCTGCCGTGTGGGTCCTGCCCCAGGGGAGCACTGAGATGGCAATTGAGAGTGGGCATGGTGGCACGCCTGCAATCCCAGCTCTTGGGAGGCTGCAAATGAAGCTATGAGTCCAACCTAGTAGTGAGACCTTGAACACTGTAGACCTGTCCCTAAAATAAAAAAAAGAAAAGAAAAAAAAAATATATATATATACATATATATGCAACTGTTAATAATTTGGAGGACAAACTTACACAATTTCTGTTTTTTGCCTTTTTTTTTTCAACTTTCTGCAAAGCTTCATTCCAGAGAGGCTGTCCTTGCTGGCAGCTGCCTTCCCCACGGCAGCCAGCACATTGCTCAGCTCCTCAGGCTTCCTCTGGGCGCGGATGTGCGTCTCCACTCGTTTCTTGATGAACTTGAGGGCTCCCTTGCCCTTAGAGACCTTGAGCAGCTCCCTGGAGCACCGCTCATAGAGGGCGAAGCTGCACACCTCCAGGATCGTGTCCCACACGAACTGGTGTGCTTGGTGAGGCGTCCGCAACAGCCGCTGTGCCTCGGTTTGCTCACATTCCTGGTCACCTTGTGGCCCTTGTTAAAGCCCGCAGCCATGAGATAGTAGAGAGCCATGGCTACTCTTCTTTTTTTTTTTTTTTTTTTGTGGAACAGGGAATTGAACTCAGGCCCTTATGCTTGCCAGGGAAGCACTTACTCTTCTTGAATGGTTGCTGTATCAGAAGGACCAGAGCCGCCTGTTTTTGTCTTTTAAATTAAAATTTTACTTAATAATTTTAGATATATCTTTAGATTTAATTGTATCTGATCTATTTCAGATTCTAAGCAGTAATCATTTTTATAAGTTTCTATAAATATTTTTTTTTCATTTTTCTTAACTTTCCAACCTCATTCCTGCTGGAGGACCTGTACAAGTTTTTCATTGCTTGTATCTTAGCCAGAGACTTTGTCCCACAGATTTTACCATCACTTTAAACTGAGCAGCTGTTTTACTATGCACAGTTTTTCTCTTTCACCTTTGTATCCTTTTTTAGAATCTTTCTATGAGTTGTATTACTCTAAAGTTAAAATTCACTATGGAAATGAGACTGTGACATTCGGTTCCCTCTACAAAGGGCCCCTTGATCCTTTGTGGCTAAAACTTCCAACTTCTGTCCTCTATTTGATTTTTTTTTTCTTTTTTTGGCGGAACCGGGGATTGAACTCAGGCCCTTGCACTTGCCAGGGAAGCGCTTATACCACTGAGCCATCTCCCCGGACCCATCTGTATTTGAGTTTGATTGGTTCTGAGTAGAATATTCTCCCAAGCACTGAAAAACTTCAGCTGTTAAAACGTTCCTAATAGAAACATGTTAAAAATATGAGTATTCTTCTACTGTCTAAGATGATTATATACTAAGTTTATCTATTATAGCTTAGACATTGTAAAACAACAATTATTGAACTAACATGGGAAGTGTGGGAATTAGTTTTCTAATGAGGAATTATTAACTTGCTAAATAAAACTTTTCTTGCAGCCTATCTGTGTGCCCAAATCTTGGATTAATCAACACATATTGTGAAATCCATGGCCATCTAGTTTTTAATATTAAGTGTACCACTGAAGATGTCCCAGATTATTAACCATAAAGGAAAGCAGACATAGCTTGATCTTTTCTTTTTATTTTGTTCATCTTTTCCCCTTCAGTTAGTCTGAAAAGGCCTTTGCATTTTGACAATTTATAACGTGCATTCAGTTTCTATTTTCACAATTACACTTAATCTGTTTTAGTGATATACTTTTTGTTGAAATATCTAACATGTGAGAGAAACACAAATATAATGTTTTAAATGGTTAAATGGTTGGGTGCTCTTTTACATAAACTTTTTGTTTTCATTTTATGTATTTGGTACAGAGTCTCACTGCGCAGCTTGAGCTGGTAGTGATCCTCTTATTTTCAGCCTCCCCAGTGCTGAGATTACAGGCATACGCCACCATGCCTGGACTTGATTGCCCGCACAATGTGTTCCGGTGGTGGGGCCAGTAGAGCATGCGGGACAGGAGATCGAACCCTGGTCGCTGAGCTTGCCAAAGCAGGCACTTAGTCCACTGAGCTATTTTGCTCAATAAACAATTAAGGGCTCCTCAGACTTGAGTGTTGATTACTTTCATTCTTCTAGTGATTCAACAAAGATTTATTGAGTTTTTTTATAAGGCAGGCATTGTCCTAGGCTTTAAGAATTCATGTTTGAAAAAACAAGAAACAGAAAATAAAATCTTAGGGAGCCAGGATTCTAGATCGGGAGGTGGCAGTGGCGGTGGCCTGCTTTTGTACTTTTGTTGTGATACAGTGGCACATGTGCTGGCATATTGTCTGAGGTTGCTTCCATAGTGTGGTTTATCTGAGTTTTTGTAACACAGATCATAAGGCTCTCAAAACCTCAAATGTGTAGTATCTGGTCTCCTGCAGAAACATTTTCTGACCTCTGCTCTATCCTAGGGTGATACATGAAAAGGTAACTATTTATCTCTACAATATATTTCTTTTATTTGTGATGCTTTTGGCATATCAACATTTGGAATATAGTTATTTCTTTCTTTACTAAGGACATAGGCAAGACAGCCAGGTTATTGATCTAGAAATTACAATGACAACTTCTTCTACCCTGAAGTTTCAATAAATATGAGAATTATTTACATGAGTGACACATGCCTGACTTATTCTTGAATTGTATACACTTCAAGATTTATTTTGCTGACACAATTTAAGAAGAAAGCACTGAGAGTAAAACATAATTGCCTCTTTTATCTTCAGAATATATGTTCCAAAATACTGACAATATAAGTTCTTATATTCAAGGTGTTGTTTAAAGGCCCAATAAAAGTATATCACAAAATAATACTTTCTCTTGCTATTGGATAAATATATTATATACATTATTGGGGATGTTAAGTATTCCAGACAATCCAGATGAATATAATTCTATGTGAATACAATAAAGAACCACTATAGAAAATAATTTCATGCACACAACAAACATAAGTACGAGTATCACTCATGCTTTATATGATATAGAAGCAAAATAGAAAGTATCCATAATCTGCGCAATTAGTAGCCAGAGCTAGAATTTTAATCTATGAGCATGGCTTTATAAATAATGTATTCTTGGACCAGGGAGATAACTCAGTAGAATAAGCACTTGCCTGGCAAGCACAAGGTCCTGAGTTCAATCCCTGATACCACAAAAAAAAAAGAGAGAGAGAGAGAGAAAGAATGTATTCTTTAAATTTTATGTTTTGGGGGAAGGGGTAAATGTAGTTGTTGCATTCTTAAGATTTCCATATCATATGAAGTTATGGCCAGATCAGCCCACCCTGAGGGCAAGGCTGGTCCGACCTGTGGTGGAAGGGATTGAACTGCGGTCCCCTGCACCTACCTAACATTACCTACACAGGTACTTTAGACTGCTGAGCTATCTCACCAGCCTCTCTCTAGACATTTTGTTTTTCGGTGGAACCAGGGATTGAACTCAGGCCCTTGCACTTGCCAGGGAAATGCCTTATCCCATGAGCCATCTCCCCAGCCCCTTCTCTAGATATTTTTTTTTTTTTTTGTCTTTTTGAGACAGGGTCTCACTGTGCAGTTCAGGCTGGCCTTAAGCTCACTTTGTAGCTCAGGCTGCTCTTGAACTCACAACAATCTTCCTGCCTCAGCCTCCCTAGTGCTGGGATTACAGGCATGCGCCTCCATGCCCGGCTCCTTCTCTAGATATTTTTAACTAACAGACACATCAACAAAAAAATGTATACTTTATAAATCTTTTCTTCCACCAACATAAAATTATGTATGTTTACTATTGATAGATAGATAGATAGATAGATAGATAGATAGATAGATAGATAGATAGATAGACAGACATACATGGCAATATAAACATAAAAGTAAAAGGTAACATTTAATGTATTTCAATATGATCTTTACTGTAAACTGTATCTAAATGCTTTTTTAATTCTGTCTTTTTAATTTCTGTCTTCATTTTCAATGTGAGCTTCATATATATATATATATATATATATATATATATATATATATATACATATATATATATATAAAATAATTTAAATACAGTAACCCTAAGATGAATGTCTGATGAGTTTATTTGCTACTTGACTGTAATGATTATCAGTGTTGCAACTTCTCAAAATAATCATTCAAATCATACTTTCATATGACTGCATGGCAGACCTGTTTGAATACCCATTCCTTCAGATCTTCAGTAAATTTTCACCGTGTTTTCAAATACCATCTACTGAAAAAAGGCATGCACTCTAATTTATAAAAGGACAAACTGGAGCATGACACCTTGTTATTGACATGGGGGAAGTAATCGTAACTCCCAGTTTGCTTGAAATCAGATACACTAATTTCACACTTTCAAAAACTAAAGAGTGAATTCTAAGGGACAGTGGGGCTTAAAAGTAGGGAATATTTATTAATAAAGAGAGAAAGGTTCCTGAGAACCTGAAGGGGACCTGAAAAACAGGTGACTGCAGACCTCTCTTTACAGAGGGAGTTTCATAGAGCAAAATCATGAGGTGCATGCGATGTGGTACAAAGTATGTTCAACAAATAGGATTACAAGGTTGGTCTCCTAGGTAATACTGAGCCAGTGGAGAACCAGGTCAAGCAGCAAGTCTTGATGGATAAAGAAAGGACCTTTAGGAAGAGATGAACCAGGGGGTTGCAGCTGCACCCTGGAGTAACTGATGATAATATTAATTTACTGTATATCCCTTGGGGAGGCATGTGGCTCTGGTCATTTTTTATTGTTGTTGTTATTTTTTTATTTTTGGCTGAAACAGGGATTGAACTCAGGCCCTTGCACTTGCCAGGGAAGCTTTATTGCACTGAGCTACCTCCCCAGCCCTGGTCATTTTATCTTTATTTTGGGGCTTGGCCTCCAACAAATGTTCCTCTCATGGTCTTTGTAATGTGTTATCTTCTTCACGGATTCCTCCAGGTGCTCACCCTGTCTGACTGCCTATGATACTTCTACCTAATTTACCTATCTATAGTTACCTTCCATTTATTATTTCAGTTGATTTCAGCATGAAAAATGGGATATTTTTCAATATGATTTTTTAATCCTCATTGTTAAGAGTAAATATTAGAAGAGATTTCTACAAATCTATCACTTGGTTTAGAGAAATTATGTATTCATTTGAGAATGACATGAACTTAAATGATTGAAAACTGGGATCTGAATGCATATTTAATTTGGTCTTCTTAATCATTAGAATTTTTGAGTACTATTTTGCCAAGTCTGATCTGTGTGGATTGTAACCTAGCTACCTTGAACATACCTGTCAAATAGATTTACAATCTGTCTGGCAAATAACTCACTCTAGAAGTACAAAAAGTGTCAGTTTTAGGATTTTTCCATTTTCATATTTTAATCAATATTGATTATAACCCAGAGTACACCAGGAAACAACTGAAAACTGATTTGTCCGTTTTCTTAGCATTACTTTATTAAAATTACACAATGTCATCTTAAAGTAGACTTCACAGACACATATTCAGTGTATTGCAGAAGCTGAAGGTTAACCTGCACATGAACCTGTCCACTCTGAGAGCCAGCGTCCTGCAGGAGGGGTCCCCTTTGACATGTGACTCTACAGAACATGGATAAAGCTAACTCGCTACTGTCATTCATATTTTAAGAGTTAAAACTTAATTTTCCCTTGGAATAATAACAAAATATTTTTTAATTTATTTTTTATTTTATTGAAGTACAAATATCAATCAGACAGTTTTAAGACACCTTAACAAGACAGATTCAATAAATTAATACATTGCAAACTGTTTTCATACTGTTTTGGTACCGTACAAGGTGCATACATGATATTATACTTACAGACATTATTATAGCAGATGTCTCTTATCAGTAAATTAACAGTGTAGCTGTTTACTTATCGTATTTTTTATACCTGAATTATATCAAAAATTCAATAATTATTTTCCTAGTGGATGACCATAGTACTAGAAGCCAACATAATATCCTGTCCAACCACCATCAGTGCAAATCTTGCCACTCATAGGATTATGTAGAAGCAGAGCATTATCTACCCCAACTGTACTGTCTATATACACACATCATGATTTTTTCTTTCTACACCCCTTCCTCTGTCTACACCTGTGAAAGATGAGCACTCCATTGTCATTCAACTAACTTAGGTGCTTGAACTCGACAACACAGTCCAGCATTCCACAACAATAGTGAGTTATTCAAAGAAGTTGTCGACCATAGCCATTTACAGCTCAGCTTAATATTATGGCCCCGCAATGTATACTTCATTTTTATACTTTTCTGCTGGATGGTTAAGACCTAGATAGAGCAAGACTTATATATGAATACATGTACTTTATGTTTCTTATGTGGTCAGTGAAGTCCCCTCAGGGTTTATCTTGACACAGACAAAGAATCTTCAAAATATTTTTTTTTTCTTTTTCTATTTCTTTCTTTTTTTATTTTAGGGAAGAGTATACAGGATGTTCAGAGTCTCACTGCTAGATCAGACTCATAGTGATCCACCTGTTTGTAGCCTCCCAAGTGCTGGGATTACAGGCACATGCCACCATGCCCAATCTCAAGTCTCAGTGTGCCCAGGGGTGGGGAGCTGGCACAGCAGGCTCTTTGGCACAGCACACCCAATTCTACCCACTATGCTGACTCTTGAACTCCTAACCCCTGTGCCTGCTTGCAGGCACTTTAATCCACTGAGCTATTTGGCCGGCTCCCAAAATATTCTTTATTTGTATTATTTGAGCATGTCACAGTGGAGATCGATGGCATGCACTTAAAAACATATTATTTGACTGACAGATGGAAAGCTTTGCTACTGACCAGCAGAGTAAAAAATACCACATTTGTTCCTAGATTCTTTGAAGATGAAAATGGTGAGGGCAGGCTCTGTTGGCACAGCGCATCCAAGTCTACCCACTATGCTGAAGGCTACATCACTGGCCTCTTGAGCAAACCTAGTGAACACTAACTCACGTCCAATAGCTATCTACATTATAACTGCACTTGAGACTGTTGCCCTTCTTCTTTTAGTCATCTCTAAAATGACTTAGCCTATCCTATAGTTACCTATATAATAGATTTCTTCAAGTTTTAGACATCAATTTTACTTCTTTCACTCTATTTCATTTAAAGTATGGTAATTTACAAAATACATGAGATTACAAACTATAACTTCTTCATTGGGCATGAATATTGACTCTGCTACCTTTTAACTGTAATCTCTGGCAAGTAAGTTTTGTCTCATGTGCTCTCAGTGTCATAATGTGAAACAAATACAATGATAACCTAGATAGGTTATGGTGATGGTAACATGAGAAGAATGCTTGCACCATAAAGTTGGTATGATGGTTAAATTAATTAATCAAAAAGATCTGAAACATTGTCTGATAGGAATCACTCAACAATTATTAATGCTTACAGATTTTTGTGGCACTGTCTTGAATCTCAGTGTTAGAGTCATTCTTAAGTACATAAAATGCTGAATTATCCTGGACCACTTATTTATTCAATTTTTGGTAGCATCTATGAGAGATCCTCATTATCCTTCAACAGTAAATTTCAAATGATTAGTTTAGTATCATGGAAAGTCTAATATCCCAGAGTGATCTATGAAGGATATTTTCCTCTCCTGATATTCAGAACTTACTAGAATATATCTAGTGTGTATTCAGATGGTTTCAGATATTTCAATGTATTTCCAGTTACTCAGCACTTTTCATGTATTGTAGGTTGTGTACCCATTTCTCTGAAGTCTCTTTCCTCTTGCATGTTGGTAACCCCAACAGAAGAATTCTCTTAGCTCTGTGGATATTCTCCAAGATGCTGAATCTGAACCAAAGGAAAGGAAAGCAAGATGAGGCTCCTGGTGTTAAGAAACATACACTCTCAAACACTTTGTACAAATATATGTATTTTGGGAAAGGGGTTACTCTGTTTGCTTCATGATTTTGACAGTACATGCACAAATACTACGGGATCATCTTTTCTGTGAGTTTTCACTAAGTTTATATGAATGCACACTTGTGTTTAAGTGTTGCAAATTTTGTTTATAACTATTACTTCATTGACAAAAGATACACAGGAGGTGCCATTCTGATTACTGGGCTTGCTTCCTGAGGCAGCTTCCCCATGCACAACCACGAGGTCCAAAGGGAAAACGCTCTGTCAAGCTGAGGAATTCTCTGTCCTTAAACAGTCCTCTCATGAGCCTTTTCGCCACTACACAGTTTAAGGCACTTCACCAGTCTTAGCAAATATGTGTATGTCCAGACTCCCCAAGAGTGGGAGCCTCTAAACTTCACCCTTCCTCCAAAGATCTCTTCTGTCAGTCTGAGATTGTGCTGTATGCCTAGGGTGACAGCCCTGGGGTTTTCCACCAAGAAGTGAACATCTTCTATTATAAGAAAAGGTCTAATGTAAACGTGTTAGCTCTGAAGTCAGGGTCGCCCTATGTCTCTGTTGTCCTTCTCTCTTTGATGAAACAAAATATCTGATGACTAAAATGAAGAGAGGAACAATTTATTCAGCTCAGTTTGTGGCATTTTCAAGCTGTACTTGGCTGGCTTAAAGGCAGAGTGACACATGACAGAGGACAATAGTTCTTGGTGGTAGCAAACAACAAAAACAGCAAGAACAAAAGGTGAGGAGCAGTAGAGAGGAGACCCTTTCCTTCCCTTGTACTGTACGCAGGCCACTCACCCCAGGGTAGGTGTAGCACTCTCTCCCATAATCCCAGCATTGGACCATGAATCAATCACAAACTAGAAATCTGCCCCATGATTTCTTGAGACTAGGGGAAATATCTAGACATGAACCATAACACCCTACAAAATGGGTGATGATAAATTAACTTGTATTTTAGGTCTGGGGAGATAGCTCAGTGGTACAAGCACTTGCCTGGAAAGTGCAAGGGCTCACATTTGCTCCCTGGTACCACATGTTGTGCCACCTCTGGAACAGCAGATTCTCCAAGCTGGCCTCAAAACCTGGGCATGGTGGTGCATATCTCTAATCCCAGTACTTGCGATGCTGACACAGCAAGTCCAAGCTGTGTACCAAGACCCTGTACCAAATAAATAAATAAATTTTAAAAAATAAAAAATAAGTTTACTTGTATTTTGAATGAAATGTTATGTATGTCCCAAACACTTATTCTAAAATGTTATGCATTGCACATCTGAATCTTAATTTAACTTGTATGCTACACTTATATTTATACCTGGCAGTCCCAAATTTATATTTATTATATCGAGCAATACTATAAAGGAAAGTACAATGCCAAAAAAAAATATTAGGTACTTGAAAATACAGACTGAATTTTGGGTCTATGTATTTCAAATATTTGGGACATCAATAATAAGCATGAGTTATTGATAAACTATGATGTATGTAAATTGGATTGAAAATTTTATTTAAAAGAATAAATATCTCAACTTATTTTTATACCTGCAAAATGTGCACATAATGTATGCATGATGTATGCATACATGTGTATGTGTGTACATGTATGTAGATGTCTGTTTTTCTCTATATGTTCTGTTTTCTCTTGTTACTGTCACAAATTACCATGATTTGGCAGCATAAAACATGGGGTTGTTACCTCACAGGTCTGTAGGACAGAATGCCGGGTGTCCCAGCTCAGCTGGTTGCTGTGCTCAGAGTCTCCAGGGCTATCATCCAGGGATCAGCCTTTCAGGAAGCTAGTGTGGGAGAGCTCGTGGCCGTACTTGCTCATGTGACTGTTGGGCTGCAGCTCCAGCTCCTTGCTAGCTGGTAGTCAGGAATGCAACCCCTCTTAGGGAAGACCCTTCTGTTCCCTAACACAGGGCCCCTTTGTCTTCAAGACAGGACAGCTGGCAAGGCTTTGTGCTTCGGTTGCCCCTGCCTCTGCTTTTTCACTTGTACTTCAGTACCTGCCCTTCACTGTTTCTCTTTTGCTGCCAGAGATCCTGTGGTTGTGCTGGGCCACTGGTATAATCCAAAATGATCTCCTTTATCTAAAGCCCAAACCCTTAATACTAACTATAAAATCTTCATTTTTGTTCTTTTGTCATGTACATAGGTCCTAAGACAAGAATGTGGGCACATTATTCTGCTTTCTCGAATTTTTCTGATAACTTACATGAGGAGTCTCCTAGGGCAGACATTTAAAGGGCTGGACACAATTGTGAAATGATAAAAGGAAATAAGAAGACAAAATTTCAACCACTTGATTCTAATTTGACTTTGAACAATCAGTAGGGCTTGCTTTTTTATCATGCCACTTACATTGATAGCCATTTGGACAAGGATCTGAGGATTGAAGATGAATGAATACACCCAGGTATGGCTGTGTGGGGCTGTACAGCCAACTCTCCAGGAGACTGAGGAAAGTGTTCTAGCCCAGCTCAGGAATGTAGTGACTTAGTGAGACCTTGTCTCTAAAAAAAAAAGAAAATTGAAAAGAAAAAATGGCTGGGATGTTGCTCAGTGAATAAGTTATGGGTGTAAATCTGAAAGAAAGAAAGAAAATGATGGCTTCTTTATGTGATCTCTCAATACCCTGGTACAAACTCACCCTGTCTAGATGACAGAAGTGGATGTGTCCTATATCAGTTCATTTAAAGGTGATGAACTATTTTAAAAAGACACATAAGTCCTGATCATGACATGGTTTTAAATGAACCAAATTTTGTTTGATGTATATACATGCAGTATTAAAGCATGTGTCTACAAGTGCTGCGAGAGAAATTTTCTCATTCTTTGCAGTGAGATCTGACATCAGCATATGGATGGCTTGATCAATTGTTGAGATGATGAAGAAAAGAAAAATGACTAATTGGGATGTTTCATTTTGAAGTCTGAATCTGAAGTCCTTGGGTTGAGTGTACCTGTAGGTCCAAAGCCTTCCGAATTAGCTCTTCCTGTCTTCACCAGCTCATCTATTAAATTTCTTGTTCAGTAAAAGAAGAGAAACACAAGCATTTTGAACACACTGTCAACAGAATGTGTGCTAATCTTTAAACTAACTGTATATATGTGAAGTTAGGAAGCAGATTTTTGTTCAGATAAATACCACTTCAGAAGAAACAAGAGAAATTTTCAAGTTAAAGCACTGCTTTCTCTCAAGAGTTAAGTGTTTCTGACCTTGCATGATTTTCTTCTTCACAGCTATTTTCAGTCTCTTCTGTATTCTAAAGTGCTGTGATAGATGAGGTTCCCATGTTCTTGGATGAGAAAATTCAAGGCCTTTGTTTTATTTATTTCTGTGAAAACATGCTGGACTTCTAGCTGACAATCTCAAACTGCATTTAAATATAGAGACAAAAGTGAAAATAAGGGCTGGCCAAATAGCTCAGTGGACAAAAAGCGCCTGCAAGCAGCTTCAGGGGCTGGAGATTCAGTCCCCAGGCCTGCCATGCTGGCCCCCGTGGTGGCATTCACCTGTAATCCCAGCTCTTGGGAGGCTGTAAACACGCAGCTTACTATGAGTCTGATCTAGAAGTGAAACCCTGAACACCCTGTACCATCCCTAAAAAAAAATACAAAATAGTAATAATAATAATAATAATAATAATAATAATAGTAAATATTTAGAAAGTAAAAATAAAGGAACATTCATTTTGAAGTCACTACTTAGCCCTTGTGCTTCTCTGGCACTAATATTTAAAAATAAACAATAAAAGAACCACAGCTGGTAAAAGAAGCACATATAGGTAACATTGATGCAGGGGATGGCAAGTTAGCTCAGAAGGCTAAAGCACTTGCTTAGGCAAACACAGGGACCACAGTTCAATCCCTGGCACCACATGCCATGCCAGCCCTTCCCCCAGGGCAGGCTGACCCAGCCATAGAGTCCAGGCATGGTGATGCATGCCTATAACCCCAGTGCTGGGGAGGTTGGAAACAGGAGCATCCCTGAGTCCAAGCTGTGTAGTGAGACCCTCCACAAACAAATCCATTAAAACAACCAAATACATTAAACCAAATGCAAATAGTAATAATGAGTAAAATAGGACCACTTTGAAGTGACTTTTTGTGAAGTAAGGTTAATGTCCGTGATTTTTCTTGTATTTCAAAAAAGGCCTCAAGCGTTCAAGTCAAAAATCAAGATGCAACCATTCCAGCAACAGTAATGTGCTCATACCTTTGTAACTGTTCCACCTTCAGACTTTTCTCATCTGTTCTCAAGGTCATTATGTCTGGGTTAATTACAAAGTACTTGTGATTATCAGAAGCAATATTTTATTCTATGACATTTCATTTTGAGCTGTTCATTATTATCTCATTTAAACACCCTTTCTCCTTCATAAATGGATGCCATGTAAACTGCAGAGTTTTGACTTCATTTCTAGCTCTGAAGTTCATAAAGTCATGTGGCTTTGATGCCTGAAGGTGACAATGGTTCTGTATATATGGTCTTCAGCTGTTAGGAAAAAGGATTTAAAATAACATGTATTCATGAAAGAGAATTCAAGCAATGTGGAAGGCATAAACAGGTTTATCCTGGCCCCAAGCTTGATCGACCATATCACATATCACCCAGGGACATAATATTCAGCAAATTCAGGGTAACTGAAGAAAAAATATTCTAACTATCTTTGGAAAGTGACTGTTCTGGTAAAATATGGCATTATTTTACCATATCTGGTAAAATTTATTCCAAAATTGTATTTAAAATTATTATGCTGATTCCTACTGAGTGGTAAGGAATTCTTTATATAGGACTATGGTCAAAACTTTAGCAAAATGGGAGAGCGACCTGCTTAAGTGTGAAAACAGTAAAAACATCTGGGATTTGTAGCCAAGGAGCAGGCTAGGGGTAACGCATTGAGTACTAAGAAGAGACACAAGGGTAGGGCATTTTGTTAACCTGACCTAGTAGGACTCTTGTTAAACATCTTATCTGAGTGGTCAGCTAGCACAGGTGAGAGATGCAGAAGATGCTCAGATATTGAGAGTGATCAGGCATCAGAGGCGTACCACTAGCATGATCAAGTTGACTTGGCAGGATTTCCATAAAACTGATCTCTGCAAGAATGGACACTGGAGCTGTGGATCAAAGCTGAGATGACAAGAGTGTCCACAGGGGCCTGGGCAAAGTTTTGTCAAAGAGAGGGTCATTCTTGGTTTATGGCAACTAAGAGAAAGGAAGAACTTGTTGGCATAGAGTTTGCATGCTCCAAAACAGTATTGAATGTCTGTTACTCTCTACACTTCCACAGACTTGAACCAAGATATGAATTTAAGTTTAAAAAATATTCTGACAGGCAGTTTACAGATAAACAGAGGTGGTGAGAGGCTGAGCCATGAGTTGACTTCTGTTTGTTTTGCCTCATTTTGTTTTGTTCAAGATGGAGAAGATGACAACAAAAATAGAATGTTTGGTAGAGAATAGAACTTTGTTTTCTGAAATTTTTAACTCATGTTGCTTATTACACTTTCCAATGGAAGAGTTAGAAATAAGTGGATGACAGTTTAAACCTTTGGATCTAATCACCTAGGAAGTGAATGAGCCAATGATTCATATCAGAATGATCCCCTGTTTCTCTAGGTTGTCCTCCCCTGTCTCTACTAGTCATTCATGGTTTGCTTAGAAACTCTACTTTAGTGTGTGTCATGAAACCATGCAATCAACCTTAAATTGCTGCACTTTCCTATTGACTGGAAACTCTTCCAGTGCACTAAAGGCTCCTTGAGGAAAAGCTACAGCACATAAATGATGCTTGAGTGGAAGAAAAAATAACTTTGCAATGAAGATAAAATCTAAGTGATCTCAGTCTTTTATGCTACCCCACTTTGTTGACTAGAACCCAGCCATTATTATAAGCTGTTTAGTGTGATAACGTTTTCTTAGCTCACTCAACGCTCACGTCATTTTCTGTACTGTTTTCCTTCTCCTTCAATTCTTTGTTCTGCTGATGGGTTATAATCCATCAAGTACAGTAGACACTTGATTTATAAACTAATTTCACTCCCCAAGGGCTGGTTGCAACTCAAGTTGTCAACTGAAGGCTCAGGCTTCTCCACACAGCCTTCAAAATCTCTCGTTTTTTGTATGCCAGCAGATCTCAGAGACATTATAGAGACAGTGGCCCAGGATTTCTCAATTAATCCATACAGGAAACATAATGTTCCTTCCAGAACTCTCCCAATCTGCATCTGAGACCATCCAGAAGTGCAAGCAGCCAGCATTTGAGTCATACCAAGACTTTCATCATAAGTTAAACCTAAAATTCTAGTCCTAACTCAAGTGTTTCTTTTCTTTCTTTCTTTTTTCTCTCTTTCTTTCTTTTTTTTTTTTTTTGATGCTATTGTGAAAGATGGGGTTTCCCTAATTTATTTCTCAGAGTGTTCATTCTTTATCTACAAGAATGCTACTGATTTTTGACTGTTGGGGAATTTGGTGATTGAATCTGCAAAACTCTTGCTGGAGTTTTTGGGATTCTCTATGAAGAATATCATGTGACCTGCAAATAATGATAATTACATTTCTTCTTTTCCAATCTTTACTCCTTTTATTTCTCTCTCTTGTCTAGTTGCTCTGGCTAATGTTTCCAAAACTATATTGAATAGCAGTGGAGACAGTGGGCGTCCTTGTCTTGTTACACTTAAGTCAGGTCTGACCATAACTCAAGGGTCCACTGCATTAATTCTGAGATCTAAGTACCTCGAATTAAGCTGTGTTATATATGTGTACCAATACCACATAATGAAAGTAATGTTTATGTGCTGCAAATATGTGCTAATAAGAATAAAAGTTAAAGAAGAAACAAAAAAAGAATCTGTGAGAACAAAAAAGCACGTCAGTTTGTTCAGGACTATACCTGCATCAAGCACTCCACAACTGTAGCAGACACACATTAGATCATTTAGAAAATTCTTAGAGAAAATAAAAACTTAAAAGTCAAATATTTCTAGTATTATTGATACGTAGGAGTAATATAATCTGTCTGTTCATTATTTTTGATTGATAAAAATACCTTAACATCTTTTCTCTTGTATTTGGGAATATATAATATTGAATAAAAATTGCTATGCCACTTGCCTTTCATCACATGTTTTTGATGAGCATGTAAATATTTTTCTATTTTGCAAAAAAAAAAAATGTACTTACCAGATCTAGATCAGTATCACACTCAGGGACTATTCCATTTCCCATCTTCACTGTCTTGTCCTGTGACATCAACCAGCACATCCAAAACGCATGTGCACTTTACTGATTTTATGTATTTACTACATAGTCCATAGGGTCTCACTATAGAGATCAGACTCAGCGATCCTCCTGTTTTCAGCCTCCCAAGCACTGGGATTACTGGTGTGCACCACCACACCCTGTCTCAATTGCCATCTCAGCACACTCTGGGAGCAGGACCAGAGGGCACATCACAGACTGAACCCCCTACCCATGTGTACTTTAGAAAAACCACAGCAGTAGGAACAAATAGTTGTCAAGCAAAGCTTCATCAAAAACAGAAGTTGGAGGGCTGAAGGCCAGCCAAATAGCTCAGCAGATTAAAATGCCTGCAAGCAGGAGCAGGGGCTGTTGTTAGATCCCCAGGCCTGCTGTGCCAGCCCCTCCCCCCGGGGTGCACTGAGACAGCAGTTAAGACTGGATGTGGTGTTGTGCACCTGTAATCCCAGCTCTTCAGAAGCTGTAAACAGGCAGATCACCATGACTCGGAGCTAGTAGTGTAGACCCTTCCCTAAAACTACAGAAAAAAAAGTTGGAGAAAATTTAGTATATATTTTAAATCATTCATGGATGTGGAAAAATTATGAGGTCCAGAGGATATTTTTAATAATTTAAAGTTACTTTATTTTATAATTTTTTTCTTTGTTGAGATAGCAAGTCTAATACAAATATGTCATAAAATTATTTGGAAATTTTCAAATGAATCCTTACTTGGTACATACACACACACACACACACACACACATACACACACACATATATTTCCAAATTTAAAGAGATGAGTACAGCTATAGTCCCCAAATTTACATAAAAAGCTATAGCTAATGAAATCTAGGAAATACTAAATATTTCTCTTCCACAATTATTAAAAAGTATAGGGGCCAGGGAGATGGCTCAGTGGAATAAGAGCTTTGCTGGCAAATGCAAGTGCCTGAATTCAATCCCCAGTTCCACCAAAACAAAACAAAAAAAGTGTATAAAATTAAATATTAAGTTGTCATTTCATTAAATTATCTAAGCATATAAATAGGGTGAACTGTCAACTAAATCAATTTAAATGTACTTTATCTTCCCCCTGCAATTGCTAAAGTCTTTTATTTGTATGAAAGTATTAATGTAAGTAGAATTAATTAGCTGTGCAATTAGAAGTAATTGACAGAAGCAGGAAGAAGGGACTATACCCAGTAATCCTCTAAAATTTCTTCTCCAAACCCTCTCCATAATGATGATATGAAACTCTCTGATATGTTGCTTCTTAAAATAAGAAATGTTCAATTTCATCTTGAGAAGTTATGTAAAATTTCTTCCAATATAAGAAAGAAATGATTCTCATAAGTTTTTAAATTACTAGAAGTGGTAGTATTAGCTTAAAATTATAACATTGCACTTGATTACCTTCACAGCAAAAGAGTTTAAAAAATTAGATTAATAAAATATATTCAGTAAAGTATTAATCAATTAATTCCAGAATAGTTAATGTTTTTAATCATAAGTATGCTCACAATAGAATAGGTATACACATAACTTATAATACTCATTTAATCTTCTGACTACAAATAATCACTATAAAGCCTTTGAAAGCAGGAAAAAGAGAAATTTTTCATAATGCAGTAAGATTTAAAAGGAATGAAAATGTACACATTCCTTCAGTCTTTTTTAGTTACATATTTGATATGGTGACTCACTACGCAGCTGGGACTAGCAGCGTTCCTCCTGTCTCAGCCTCCCCAGCGCTGGATCACAGACATGCACAACCATACCCGGTCTCAGTGGCCAGCTCCATGCACTCGGGGTTCCCAGGATGGCAGGGCATGTGGTAATGGGAGTTGAACCCAGATTCTTGCACTTGCCGGAAAGGCACTTAGACCCCCGTGGTATCTCCTCAGCCCTATACATTCTTTTTAGCGCATAGTGTAAACTAAAAATAATAGAATCAGTAAAAAATAAAAAATCAGTAAAATGTATTTATCTTCCAGCAAACATTTATTTCATTGATTCATATTTCAGACACTTCTAGGGATAAATATAGGGAAATGAATTTTAACTATAAATAAAATAGAGCTATCTAAACAGAACATAAGCAGAAGAAAGCACACACCACGTTTTTCTACCAATAAAAAGTGAGGAGTTTTGGTGTATCTTATAAATTTCTTTTAAGTTTTCCTCCCCAGACTAAATTTTTGAGGGGTTGAGAGAATTATGTCTAACAAAGTTTTACTTCCTCGAGTCTTTTTGAAGCTTTCCAAATCATAATTCATCTTAGTGTGTTCATTAATTATACTACTGACAGCAAATAATACACATCAATGTGCAGATCTGATTGCAACATCTGAAGAATTTCTTAAATAAGTTGCATAGGAAAATCCAGCAATTGTACTTACTACCATGTACATCAACAATGTTCAACAATACCGTAAAAATCAACCACAGATCCATTTGTGTACATTTACCAGAGGGTTTGTGTACTGTAGTGTAGATATAAATACCATGCTACTTTTGTTCTGCATCTTATTGAAATCTTCACTCCTTTTTTATAAGTACCAACTTTACCATGAAAATTATCTCTTCTTCTAATTAATCTATGTTCCCAGGTAAATCTCTTGGCTTTTGGAGTTATTATCTACAAAGTATTTCGTCACACTGCTGGACTGAAGCCAGAAGTTAGTTGCTATGAGAACATAAGGTAAACGTTTCATGAAGTATCCATTGACTTTATATACAATACAGAACCTTTCTGAAATTGCAATTATTCAAATGATTAGTTCAGATTTTCTTCCATCACCTCTAAAATGTGTCCTGACAAAAAGCATTTCTTATCTCTAAGAAAACAGTGCACAGCCCCAAATAACAAGGCTGTCTTTCAAATGTACTTCCCCTTTGAAAGAGAGGCCATGCCCATTTTAAGACAAAATGGGATCTTCGTTAGGATGGGCTCTTTTAAAACATGTTTCTGAGTTTAGCAAATGTTTCTTTCTTGTATTTCTCTGTCTTGACTGTTGCTATGATTTTTTGCTTTAACCTTCTCTCTTTAAAACTGATTTATTGAGACCTTCAGAATGGTTTGTCCTGGAAAAGCTGAAGTACACTACAGGGAATGGAATGTGGATTGCTTGGAAGCACTGCTGTAGTTTCAATACCTTGCACAAGATTTATAGTGGGGATTTAGCAAATGCTTGATCGATTGCTTTTTTTTTTGTTTCTCTGCACGATTCATAGTTTCATGTAGTATGCTGACTTTAAGAAAAATGGAAATGACTCATTTTCTGAGGCACAACTGCTATAACACTTTCTCCAGGAGACAATGATCAGGCTAAAACGAAGGCAGGAGAGAAACTGTTAGTTGCTTCATTTCCAAGACACTGTCTTCAGTGAGCAGGTCTAAATATTGTTTCACCGAAAATCACTAGCAAACGGTTGAAAATATGTACGAGTATTTTTTTCCTTAATTTTTAAGAACTCAGAAATGAGACAAATCTATCTTGAGGCAACCATATTACAAAGACAAACATACATTTGTAGCTTCCTATCCTTCACTTTTTTCTCTACGAAACTCACAGGGGCCCCTTTGATGTTATGAACATGTGCTGACCCAAGTCCACTTGATGTACTTTTCAGGGGTGGTGAGGGAGAATACTTTCTAACAGATAGGTATATGTCTTACCTTCAGGAATTACTACCATATTGGATTAGAAATCAAAGCATACACACTGCAGTATACTGGATAAAAATATATTAAAATTAAGTAGTTTTTTAAATGCATTTGAGTAAAGGAGCCTCTCTCAGGAAGCCTGTCCTAACACACAGCACAGTGACATGCCCAAAAGGCTGTCCCATCTAATTGGAAAACACCTTGTCAAACTTGGAAGGCACCAATGGTTGCTGTAACAGATTGCTTACTGAAGTGAAAATCCACGAGTTTAAGGGGCTTGGGGGATCTCTGGAATGTGCATGTCCTTCTGAACTGAAACACCCCAAATGCACGGCAGGTCCTGTGCAAGAGGAGCCCTTGCCCTCTTGTTCCTTCTTGGCACAACCTGGATCTTCGGGGTTCTCCACGTGGTGCACGCGTCAGTGGTGACTGCCTACCTCTTCACGATCAGCAACGCCTTCCAGGGGATGTTCATTTTCTTGTTCCTGTGTGTTTTATCTAGAAAGGTAAACAAGATCTCCTTTGCTCAGTACAGTCATGTAGCCTGTTTCCAATTTGATAGAAAGTTTTTGTTCTCATAGATGTATGACTCGCCTTCATTGCTTTAGTGTAGTGCATTTAACTACTTAATCAGAACATTTATCTGCTCATTGGGAAGTTGGCTTTCTTAAAAGAACTTGCTATTAGCAGCATAGATAGATAGATAGATAGATAGATAGATAGATAGATAGATAGATAGATAGATAGATATAGAGATATAGAGACATAGATATATATAGCTTATATTGACTTGAGCATGTTCTGATAAATAATCTAAAAACGATACTTTAAAGAAGTAAATGCAACTATTTTTTGTGATTTTAAAATAATACAACGTGATTGCTATGACTATATTTAACACTTCTTTTCTTTTTTCAAGATCCAAGAAGAGTATTACAGATTGTTCAAAAATGTCCCTTGCTGTTTTGGTTGCTTACGGTAAACATGGAGAACTGTGGATAATTACAACTCGAAGAACTGGCAATCTGTGTTGTAGATGACCAATGTATAAAGATGACTCAACGTTATGCTCCAGTTAATTAATTACTAGATAAACAAGTATTTTAAGTTTGGGTTTTATCTGTTTCCAGTGTAAGAATGGTATATAATAAAGGTAAATTTTTGTACTATATAGTATGTTTTATTACATGACATAATTATGTCTAAAGCAGTACTGTAGATATTTGGAAAGCAATTGGCTTCTCAAGAGTGACATCACTGTGCCCATGGAGAGATTTCTTTCTGCTACAAGAAATACATGAATGTCCTGAAGGATACCACTGGCTTGAGATTTTGTTTTCTTTGAAACTAGTCCCCTACCACCTTGGTAATGAGCTTTGTTAGAGAAAGCAAAAGTAAGTGAGGGAAGGGGAGAAATACAGAACAGTAAAAAGGAAATGCCAGTGTAAGAATGAGCTATATTTTAGATGAATTTACTTTTCTATAAGCTAGATAAGAGATTTAGGCTGTAAAATAAATAATTTGAATAAACACAGCTGGGCATTTTGTGAACTTTTTTGAACTTAAATTTCTATGAGAACAGCTATTTGCTATGTCCACATTTTCAGTGTTCTAAAATATAACTCCACAAATGAAAATAAAACTATCTGTTTTTCAACTAGGTGAAGACATATGGTGCTTTTATGTTCATTTCACTAATTGTAACTTGAGATGCACGATCCATAAAACATGAATATGCCAAAATATAATGTAATTTGTAACTGTAAATATAAAAGTATTATATATGGACCGGAATTATTTATTCTGTTTTTTTGTATTTTAGGGAAGCTGCCTACAGTGTTGAGGGTCTCACTACTAGATCTGACTAGTAGTGAGTGGTAGTGATCCACCTGTTTACAGCCTGCCGAGGGCTGGGATTACAGGCGTCACCACCACACCCAGTGTCCATTGCCATTTCAGCACATGCCAGGGGTGGGGAAGCATGGTAGCCCTGGGATGGAACCCCTGCCCGTGTCTGCTTGCAGGCACTTTAATCCACTGAGCTATGTGGCCAGCCCTCTGAATTATTTATTCTATAACCTTTCACCATAGCGAAAATTATCCAATCAAATTAGGCTAGTATTTGCGTACTTTATTTTTAGTTTTAGCATTATACTTCACATCACAATCACCTCTTTTAATTTACCATTTTTAAGAGGATTCTGTAAATATCAAACTTAAAAAATTCTTTATAAAGGGCATTTTTTTCACTTTTAGAGAAGTACACATTTAAAAACTTTTATTTATGACCAAAAAATTACCAGGAACTGTGGGACTTTTCACAGTGGATCTATTTTCTGCCAGTCCTCTTCATCTATTAAAGCACACTTGCTTAAATGTACAGCTTTTATCTCTTCTCAGATTTTCTCATTATGATATACAAATGGTGATTTTATTTCAAAAAAAAATAGCTCTTTAGTAACTACCTATAAATCTGCACCAATACATGGAATGGTGTGATTTTTAATTAATTTCTCCAGCTGTTAAAATGAAGTTTGTCAAATCTTACTCTAACAAAACATTCTCTAGATAAAGTCCTCTCTTCACTGCTTTGCCGTCATCTTCTGATGAATTAAGACTTACTTACCCATCAAGATTCTTACATTTTAGTAGATGCATAATTACAGGTTTTCATTGCATTTTCTAAGTCCTTGCATGGTAACCCTATGGCCAACTGTCATCTTTTACACTACTGGACAGTTTAATAGCAATGTGATATTAAAAGGTAATGGTTAGTCAGTGTGTACAAGCTGTGCGTTCTAGGTAGAATAATGAGCTTCCAAAACTATCCATGTCCTAATCTTCAGAATCTGTGAATATCAGATTATGTAGCAGAGAGAATAAAAATTGCAGAAGGAATTAAGGTTATTGATCAGCTGACCTTGAGATAGGGAAAGAGTTGATCCTTGAGCTGCCATGTGGGCTACTCTAATCACAGCAGGCCTTGTGAAGAACAAGTAAGAGCAAATGTCACAGTGGTGTAGCACGAGGGATTTTTACCGCCCATTACTCCTCTAGCAGTGGAAAAAAATCAATAAACCATAAATGCTGACAAACCTCTGGAAGTTGAAAAAGGCAAGGGCATGGACTCTTTCCTAGTCACCAGTAGGAAACCAGTCCTCAGATATTTTTATTTTATTCATTTGGAGTCTTAATTTTCAGAACAGTATAATAGAAGGTAGATAGATAATAGAAAGAGACAGAAACAGATAGACAGACTGACTGACAGACACAGACAGATAAACAGATAGATAATGGTTTTAAAGCACTGAGTTTGTGGTAATTTGTTAGGGCAGCCACAAGAAACTAATACTGTAGAAATACTTATATGATGGCATCTTAGAGACAACCAGCATTCATTTCATGAAGGGAAAACATACGTCCTCTGTCACCTCCCTTAAATGTCACTAATAAGCCTTATATACTTTGGTTTCACATCTAAGACCTTCTCCCCAGTTTTTTTCCTTTACTCTATTTGAATTTCTTCAGTCAAACCAAACTAAACTATTTTTTAATATATTTAGTACAGGGTCTACAAGGGCTTACTATGTAGATTGTACTCCTAGTGATCCTCCTGTTTTCAGCCTCCCAAGTGCTGGGATTACAGGTGCATGCCACCACACCCAGTCTCAATCACCACCTCAGTACGCCCCAGGAACAAGACTGACACAGCTTGTGGTACCAGAGATTGAACCCTGGTCCCTGTGCTCTGCCTAAGCAAGTCTTTAGTCCACTGAACTATTTGGCCAGCCTCAAACTAAACTACTCACCTTTCTCTAAACTTATTGTAGTTTATCCATTTCTCTACTTTTACAGTTTGCTCCTTGTGACTACCATGACTCTGACAAGCATCCTTATTCCCTAATATCTTCCTTTGTGATGCTGGCCTGAATCTCACAAGAATTAATCATTCACAGTTTTGTGTCCCCCCTCTCTTGAGAGCCACTCTACCATTTATCACACAACCTGCAATTAGCTCAAATTCAAGGCATGTGTTGTGCTTACTTTTGTTTGTCCTTGGGGGCAAATGATCTGTCTCTTTTCCATCCCCTGAGTGGAACATGTTTACCTTTCAAGCACAGGGTTAATGTGACAACAGCTACAAACCCTCTAAATAGTCAGTCTAGCTTGGGTCCTTGTGTATCAGGTCTTCCCCTGTGGTGGCCTCTGAGATTAGGCTGCCATGCCTTCTCACATACATGACACAATTAGGTGGAAAGGGACAGCCTCAAGTTAACTTAGAAGTAGCTGAGGAATGAGTTTACCAACAAACCCTGAACTTATAATATGCTTCAATCCAGATTTTGAAGAAAATATATACTTTAAGGATTTGGAAAGAGCTTGTCCAACTAATAAAGTAGTGTTTCATTTCCCGTGTGAATGCTAGTTACCATTGCACTCTTCATAGGATAGTGAATGGAGTAAGTATGAAGATGTATACTCAGTTTCTTTAACCCTAAAATATACCACAAATAGACCAAGAAATACTAAATTGTGAAGTCCTCTTTTATTCAAAATAGGGAGAAGGAACTCATTAGGTCTCAAGTGAATCAAAGAACCCAGTACTGAAACTTAGACTCAGAAGATGAATGAATGTCAAATTTTCTGACTGACTGTAGAAATAATAATAATCTCTCAACTAAAAATATCAGTGGGTTTATAAATTATATTGTGGCTGGAAAATTGTTTCCATATAACATACTAACTATAAAAATGTATAAGGTAATCTATAGCCAAATACTTCACAATCTGCATGGGAGTGTAATCAACAAATCTTGCAAATTAATTTGATGGAAACATCAGTTATTTAATTGTTTTTAATTCAATGCCTGCCATTCAAAAGGAAACAACAGCTGCTTTCCTCAAATCTCTACATATTCTGTGGAACTTTTTGTACCCACTTTAGATGTCATTACCAAGGCCATTCTGTGTATCAATGTTATTGTCTAATTTCCTGAACATGAAATCTTTGAGAAAAGCAAGCACTACAGACCCAGTATGGTTACTGCAGAAAGAGCATTCGAGACTGTCCACTACTTGGAATATCTTTCCACATGCAAACTGCACTTATCATTCTAGGTCCCTCCCTATAAAGCCTCCCTCATCAATGTGGTTCTTACTAATTTCCTCAATCACTATAACCATACTACGTAAAGCACACATGACAACATGGTCACTAGGGTTCATTGTGAAGTCTTCATTTGGTGTATATACTTTAAAACCCTAAGGTTAAGAGCTAGCCAAATAGCTCAGAGGACTAAAGTGCCTGCAAGCAGACACAGGGGCAGGGGTTCAATCCCCAGGCCTGTTGTGCTGGCCCACTCCTGGGACATGCTGAGACTTCAGTTGAGACTGGGTGTGGTAGCGCGAGCCTGTAATCCCAGCTCTTAGGAGGCTGTTAACAGGAGAATCACTATGAGTCTGATCTAGTAGTGAGACCCTGTAGACACTTCCCCAAAATTGAAAAATAAATAAAATAAAAATAAAACCCTAAGGTTTAGTTGACAAATATTAGAGAAGAGAAATAACTTACTGATGGCATTTATAGAAAAAAATTTTCCTTGAAATTTGATTTCAATATCTATTGCTAAATTGTACTACATCATAGCCAATAATCACCTTCTTCACTGTGAGAAGCCCCTAATGTCATGATGCTGTCATTTGGACATAGAATGTGTTTAGTTTGGAGCATGAGATTCAACACAGCCGAATACAGAAGTTGTACAGGGGGAGGGTTTGGAAAGTTATTGGATTATGAAGAGTCTGATCTCATCCATACATTGATACATTTATGTTTTTGGAACTTACCTGACTCCTTAAAACTTAGGATGTGAGAACTAGCCCTGCTGGGTGGGTGGCTGGAGGCAGGCCCCGGAAGGAGCCCTCATTCCTTCCCATGGTCTCTTTCTTCCTGGCCGCCATGAAGTGAGCAGGATTTCTCTATGACCCAGAGCCTTTCTTTCACGTTCTTTCACACCTCAGCCCCCAATGTAGTCAGGTGGCCGTGCACCGAAACTCTGACCCCAGGAGCCAAAGTAAATCCTTCCTCCTTTCAAGGTGATTAATCTCAGACATTTTGTCACAAGCTCACAAACATCACACACACACACACACACACAAGAAAATTTTATTAAAATTCAAACTGTCAGCAAACTCTGCTCCCCAATCAAAGCTCTCAAAACCTTACTGAGATAGAAAGCAAAAGTGGATAGATTCATACCCAAGCTTCCTGCCTCTCTAGGAGTTGTTTCACAGCTATAAATTTATATAGAATATGAACAGTATTTCTGTTTATGTTCTCTGGGGAGCAGAGGAAACATGACACACATTTTTGTCCTAGGATTTTAACAGTCTTCCCAATGTACACATGCAGTTAACAATAAATACATACCACATATTTTAGGTGAAATGATTATCCTATGTTGATTCAACCCTTTTGCATATTTATTTCTATCCCCCAACCTACTCAAGGAGGAAATTCGCTTTAGGAGGCTACTGCATATCCTTCCTACTTTCCTTCCTGATTATATCATCATATAAAATAAGTAATATTAGGCCTAATTATAATAACTTGTCCTTAGCTACTTTTTCACATGAAAGCTCATTTATTCTTTTTAGTGGTTGAGTCATATTCCACACTGAAAATGAACTATAAATGCTACAGCAGGCATGCAAACTGGTTCAATGAAATAACACAACAAAAGTCCCAGTGCTTTTCATAAATAACACTGTCCAAATATACTGCTTGATTTTGTTGTTGAAAATACAGTATGCCCATGATTTTTTTAAATGATAGATACAGGTCCATATTTATAAGCTTTACAAGAATTGCTATGACTTGAGTAAGAGTCCTTCAAAGATTGATGGGTTAAAGAATTCATCCCAGCCCATGATGTCATTAAGAAGAGGTAGAGGCTTTGAGAGGTGGAGCCCAGTGGGAAAAAGCGAGGTGTTTCTGTAAAGAGGATTATGGAAATTTGGTTTTCTCTTCCTCTCCCCCATTTCTCTCTTTTGCTTTGTAGCATGGCCTGAGCAGGTTGCTCCACCATAGGTGCCCTTTTGTCCTTTCACGCTGTCTTGAAACATGCTCCAAGAAACAGCATCGATGGACTGAAGCCTCTTAAACTCTGAGTTACAATAAACCTTTCTGTATTCTAAGTAGATTTTCTCAGGTATTTTGTTATGGAAACAGTAAGTCACCCCAGTAACTCTTCTGCACAAATGAGCTGCTTGTGGTTTTTTTTTATGTGTTCAGTGAAAACCATATCATGGATTTGAGATCCACAAGGCTTCTTGAGCATTTTTATTTTTAGTGGAAAAAATTTAAGTTATTTACCATAGGTTGTTGCTTGAGGAGCCATTAAGATCAGTGGGCAATCTGGAAGTACAGAAGATTTTATTTGATATTTCATTCATATGTTACATATCATGGCTTTGTATTATAGTTATGATTAATATAAAATGAAAGTTAGCTTAGCTGAGATAGTTCTCTTCCAGTACCAATGTAATAGGTTTCTAAATTCAACCCCCCACTTTGAGGTACTGTAAATAATAAAATCTATAAAGTATATTATAATTCTATACCCTCTAATATAAGAGAAAAAATAATAGGTTACTTCCCAAAGTGTCCTTAGGAAATGTCATCTCATTTCTTATTGGCCTGCAATTTGCCATATATCAGCATCTAAAGGCCAGGCTGCTCAACCTGAAAATGATTGTTTTCTCTTTTTATTTTTCCTTAATGTATTGGAAGTGGATCTAAAAGAACCTCCAGTATGCAGGGAGGTTAATTATCTTGGCAGTCAGTTAAGCTTTGAAGGTTTTAGGTGATAAGAACAGAGCCTTAAAAAAGCCTCCTGCTTCTGCTGCCTGCTGTGAAGAAACAGCTCTGTGTGGCCACCGCTGCAAACATTGTTCAAATTACCCTAAAACCTCTGTTTTTTGTTCTGCTCAGCTCCCAGAGAACAGCGCTGTGCCAGTGAGGTCACTTACTCTGTCACTTCATCCTATTCTGCAATCATGACAATGACATCTTTCACTCCATCTAATGCAGCAGGGTTTTCTGCAAGACCTTAGGTGAACTAAGTGAGGAAAGTAATTATTCAAAACAACACTGCTTCTTGTTCTGCAAAGTGCCACAACTCCTTAGAGAACCACCAAAATTCTCCCCGATTTGGTCTTCCTACTCAGATCAATCTATCATATTATCCAAAAGGAATGTGTAAACAATCTCAAAACTTTACTTTCAGAGATGCAGTACAATGCTGTGGGCACAATGACCCTGGCAGGGCCCAGGAACATAGCTCAATGAGTTAAGCACTTGCCAAAGTACAAGGACCAGGATTCAATTCCCAGTACCACATGCTGGGCCAGCCCCACACCATGCAGATCCCTGAAACCCGATGTGGTGGTCCGTGCCTATCGTCCAAGCTGGGGGGAGGTTGGCATAGGAGGATCATCATGAGTCCAAGCTGCATAGTGAGACCCTGTACCTATTTGTATTTACTTAATACAAATAAATAAAAAGATTTTTTCTTAATGTTCCTGGTCAGACTGCCCAGGCTGGATTTCTTGTTCCACTATAGCAGCTCTATAAGTTGCAGAATAGTGGCCAGATGAGATGACATTTCCTAAGGACACTTGGTTTCTTCTGTAGTAAAGACAGCAGCAGTACCTATGTCATAACATTGTTGTGAAAGTTAAATCTCTTGGGCCAGGGGAGACAATCCATGAAAATACTTAGCGCATAGGAAGTGGCATCCAGATGAGCTGTAATTATTATGGCATGAGCGAAGAGTTATTGTTTGTGCATCTCCTGGGTTCTGGTACTGTTCTATGTGTGGTAGAATTCACAAGTAAAAATCAAACACACTCATAAAAAATAAACATAAGCACATAAGTTTTTTGGTGGGCTTTTTGGCATCTAGGGAGGATTTTCATATTATTGATTGATCTGCAACTTATTTCTGAGACCAGCAAGGACAAGAAAAATGACAAATGATAAAAACAAAATTAGGTTTGCTCTCTCTGTTTTCTATCACCTCACAACCTACTTTCCCCCAAGTCCACTCTTCCCTACTTAAAATTCAGAATTATGAATTTCTTTGCTGCCCACTGGAGCTGGTGGCAAGTAGAATTTTATGCGTTCAACATCACTGAATTGTTTTTTTCTGTGAAGCCAAGACCCATAGCACATTATAAATACTCTGCCCCGAAAGATCTAACATTCCTCAATTTTATTAAAATTAAAGTGATTTTCCTGCCATTTTAAAGGTTGCATTCATTTATTTTTTAAATACACATATTTTCAGCATTTACATGAATATGAAAAATATAGGGGCCAGGAAATGGCTCAGTGGAATAAGCGCTTCCCTGGCAAATGCAAAGGCCTGAGTTCAATCCCTGGTTCCATTAAAAAAAAAAAAAGAAAACAGAAAAACATTGCCTTTTCTTTAAGCACCAAACATATAAACAAGGGCGTCATGGTGTATTTATTTTAGCTTCCTGTTCCTCTCCATAAAGTTGGGAGAAAATTACACTGACATAGTCTGGGTACTTCATAGTCTTTGTTTAAGATACTTTTCAGTTATTTCATTTATTTTGCCTAACTTGAAACTAGAAACTGGGCCAGTGAGATAGCTCAGCGGAGTAAGCTGCTGCCTAGGCAAGTGCGGGGAACAGTAGCACCACGTGCTGCGCTGGCCCCATCCCCAGACACACAGAGTCACCAAGACCCGGCATGGTGGCACACATGTGGAATCTCAGTGTTGGAAAGGTTGAAAGCAGGAGGATCCCTGTGAGCCAGAGCCACACAGGGAGACCCTGTACCAAATGCCACACAGTGAGACCCTGTACCAAATGCCACACAGGGAGACCCTGTACCAAATGCCACACAGGGAGACCCTGTACCAAATGCCACACAGGGAGACCCTGTACCAAATGCCACACAGGGAGACCCTGTACCAAATGCCACACAGGGAGACCCTGTACCAAATGCATTAAATTTTTTTTTTCAATAAACAATAGAAACTATACTCCTTTGAAACACAATTCTGATATCTAAAGGTTAAAGTAAATGAGGCATTTTAATAATTGAACAAAGGAATATTCTACAGAAAAGGAAATTTTTTTGATAACTTCCTGCTACTTTTACATAAAATGCATTTAGCTTTACCTATCATGTACAGGATTTAAATGTTAAGCATTATTTCCTGAACAATAAGACTTCTTTGGAATTATGTAAAGCTAATTTCTAGTTTCTATAATTAGTGACCTACGCATTACAAATTTATGACATCAGTGAACTAGGCATTTTGTTAGCTACTAATTTGAGAATTCAGACATTTGGCTATGTCTGCTACCACTGTCTGCATACACAGCAACATGGCATTTTGGCGTTCTCAGCTTTTTATCTGTTTCTATAAAGTAGAGAGAAATTACACTGGTAAAATTTGCATCCTGATAAATAATACCTCAGAAGTTAGAAACATACTTCCCTATTTTTCTTTATTCTGAAGTCTAAGGCATGCTTAACATTGTGTGATTTTCTTTTCCAAGTAGATTTGTATGCATAAATTGAACAAGCTGATCAATTACATAGCCAAACTTTTTTTTCCTACTTTCCCCAACAATATTTCTCATTTAGAAAGTTTTCTGTTGTTCGCCACAATTCCATTTTCTTGAAAGCAGAACATAATGTCTTTTTCTAGTATCACTCTGTTGTTATTATAAGACTCAAAAAAGATAAGTAGATTAATACATATTCCTTTGAGTTGGACATGATGTGACTTTCACACAAAGAATCAAGTTCAGAGGACTTGCAAAATGAATTTAAAGCTAAGATCCATAAACTATAAACTCCACAGTATGGGCATTGCTGTGTAACAAATCTACTCTACAACCTAGAGCCTGAAAAATACATTACTGTTGCTTTTGTTACTCTTGGTTAATGGGTGTCAGTAGTTCTTACCCTGAGTTTCTCACGAAGCAGCAGTCAGCTTTTAATGAGGACAACAGTGGCCTGAGATGCTAGTTTATTGCAAACGTACCAGGAGCAGCCTGTCCAGCATCCATTCATGGTACCCCACCCCCAAGCATGGGGGTTTCACACAGCATACAATCCAACCGCTCAGTGGAAGCAATCTCAAAGCAAGTGTTTCAGATCGCTTGGGTAGAAGCTGAAAGACTTGCTATTATCAAGTCATAGCAGTCATGCCAAAGTGGACAGTCACAAAGCCCATCCAGTTTTAGGGGGTAAGAGAAAGAGGTCCACTTTCTGATAGAGATGAGAAGGTTCATCATACATAGATTCATGAAGGAATCGAAAGTATTCTTAATATTATTTTTGAAAAAGACGACCCACCACAAATTCCACACTCTGGTTAATATTTATCACAATATTCTTACATCAAATAAAGCAGTTGATCTTACAGGATCAATTGCTACAGGGTCTTTAAGTATAAAGCAATAAAATCCTAACAAAGTACAATTCAGATGAGATAGAGTGTATTTAGGGTGGTATGGCCTTAGACTAAAGGACCAATTCAGTCACTACAATAAAATCTACATAAGTATTAAGTTATATGATCTGGAAAATTGGCTTTTTTATATGTGCTTTGTTTTTTGCTTTTAGAGTTTAGTACAGATATTTTCTCAATCTGCATCTATATTTCATGTGGTTGATATTATTATAACAATAGTAAAAGAAAAGTGAGTAGCTTATTAAGAGGTAAACTAAAAGGTGACTTACCCATAAAACCATATTAATTATTATAAATAGCTGGATGATGGACAGCCCAGGGATGCACTGCATATGTGTAGTATGGTGGGTTTGAATCAGTGAAAATCCTTCCCAAATACTGAAAATATTAGGGAAATATCTAGCCAGATGAACCTTTACCAATAACTTGATCTCCACAATATTTTCAAAGTTGTGTGAATTCTAAAGTTAGAGTAAAAAAGAACTTACAAACATTTTGCTTTTACTTACTTGATAACACCAAAAATAATTACAAGTTTAGAACACACTTACAAATTGGCAATAATCATTTGTTCTCATATAAATGATATATGTGTATCATTTTAATGCACAATTATTATTCCAATTATTATCACTGCAAGTTTGGTAATAGTGTTATATCTTCTACATCAAAGTAAATTAACTAATATTCAACATAATAAATAAATATATACTCAGATTTTTGGATTTTTTAGCTTTTTAAATTGTTTATTTGCTACAGGGTCTCACTACACAGCTCGGACTCATAGCAATCTTTCTGTCTCAGTCTGCTGGTGCTGAGATTACGCATGTGGGCCACCATCCCTGGTTTCAGGGTCAGCTTGGTTAGGGGTCATCGTGGTATGCAGTATCAGGAATCAAAGCAGGGTCCTTGCACTTGCCAGGCAGGAGCTCAGACCAATAAGCTATCTTCCTGGCCCAAAATATCAGAATTTTTAAGGCTATATAATTATATGCATTTCTAGCACTGCCTTTCAACATCTTGTCTTCTTGCTATTACAATAACAGAATAAAAATATTTGATATCAGAAAAGTTAAAAAGAAATGTTCATAAATCTGAATATTTCAAATGTTGATATATTTAATGAGTTTGAAAAGAAAAAATGTATATACAAGATAATATAGTTGTACAGATAGTATCTTTTAATTCATTAAAAAGAAAGTTTTGTGCTAAGAGTTTGGACAAGATATCACACCTAAGGGCCAGAGATGTAGCTCAGTGGCACAGCACCTGTCTGACAAGCACAAAGACCTGAGTTCAGTACCCAGTACAAAAAAGGAAAGATATGCCTGTATCTTGTATTCTGAAAAACAACTATGAAGACAACAATACACAAATAAGGAACTACTGGAATTCTCATACCAACATGTTTTGAAACCTGGCATCATTGTTACACTTATCTTTTTTTCTTTAAAATTGAATCTTAAAAAAATGTATGCTGTTTCAACTACACAATCCATTCATTCTCCTTCCATGGTCAACAAGGCAAAGGTGAAAACCTATAGCAGGTCTCAAGTTAAGACCAGATTTCAGCTAGACAGATCTAGTTACAGAATGTTTTTAAGACAAATTGTGTGACTCAAAACTGCATGAGCTGCCCCTCACACTTAAGAACTTTCAGTCCCCACCTTCATGACAACACTACACGAAGAGGAAAGGGAAATAGGACATTGTGTTCAAAATGAATTTATGAATTAATGAGGACATGAAAGAGGCTTTCAACAAAAGCAGTTGGCTCGGATGCCTCCCCTAAAGCCACACAAAATTGAAAATGCATCTAGTGAATTCTAAAACAGCACTCCGTGATTTCTTCTAGTCTAGCCTTTTAATGGATGATTTGTATGCAACACCTCCAAGGGAGCCGAGAGTATTACAGACCACTGAATCAGACATAATCACCCTACACACCCAGCAGGGGCAACCAGAAAGAACAAGGGAATAGTGAAAATCTTGTGTGGAAATGCTTTTCTGTGAAACCACCCAAGCAACAGTCTCTGAACCCGGCACATATTATCACGTTGCCTCCGCCATAGCTTATGATTCTCTTTTAAAGGCAGAAAAGAGTAATCGAGATATATCATGTACAGGGACAACTTCCCTATGATGAAAACTGATGAATGCCATAGTCATGCATATCTAAAAGATACCAATAAAGTTTTTTTTTTTTTTTTTTTTTTTTTTTTAGAAAACGGAAAAAAAAAAAAAACACTATGAAAGCTAGCCTATTTTCTTTAGGCTAGTCAGGCTAACAGTCTCTGGTATGCTAAAAGTCAAAGCAGCTAGAGATTTCCTTTTAGTCACTAATGTGCTTGAAATGAAGACAGCTGTTTTGACTTTACTTAAATGTTTTCAAAAGGCAGCATTCAGAGCACTGCAAACTAATGTAAATTAAAAGGAAAAAGAAACACTCAGAAAAACTAGACCGAAAATGACACAGAAATATCATCACACAGACAAAAAAAATAAAAAGGTAACTAGACCACATTAGAAGAACACACTTGTGAAGGAAAGACTATGTGAAAGGTGAACAATGTCTTTTAAGGATGTACATGAAAATATAATTTATGATCTATTTTCTGATAAAGAGGAAAAAGTACAATTTCTTTACAATTTCAAAGTGTGTATTTTTCAGCAATTCTAAGCATTTTAATTACCATATAGAACATCTTCAAGCTTAAATTGATGACATGTAACATTCATATTTTTCCTTACATTAAGTGATATATACTAAAGAATTAACTTTACCCTTAGAAAGGTCAGAGTTTTACCCTCAACTACTAAAAGGTACTCTGTCCCTGTGTCTCTGCAATGAGTTTTCATTTGCCAACAGTCCTTGGTCACAAACAACCTCAGAGCGCAGTTTGTTATGGAAGACTTGGGCCATTCCAGATTAGCTCTGACCTCTGGAGGAATTGAACACTAAAGGCATTAGCCTGATCTTTAGAAAGGCTAGAAAATAGTGGATGTCATCGAACCTCAGTGCAAACTGCATTCCAAAAGCTCAGCGGGGCTTCCGTGGTGGACAATATTCCGTACATATTTTTACAGGTTATGGCTGGAGGCAATACTGTCTACAACTTCTTAGGCAATGAAGAGTCAGAGCTCTCAAGTTGGGGCACCCCAAGGATTCCTATACATCTCTTCCCCTAGCTCATTTTAATTCATCTAATTTCTTGCACTAAAACCAAAATCATGAATATGTTGTTCTAGTACATGTTCAAATCTGTTCATGGTGATAAGGACCTCAAAATTTGTAGCTGTGTTATTTAAACTTGACAAAAATACAAAGACACACACACACACACACACACACACACACACACACATATATATATATATATATATAATTTATTTAGATTATGAACACATTTTGATATAATGCAATATATACATATATAAATCAAACATATTTCATATGTCATATTTGTATATGTCCATTTATATATATATATATATGATATTTTTAAGGAATTATGTAACACATTTCAAAAGCTGATGATTTCAAAATCTATAGGTTGGATTGGAAATTAAAGCAGGAGCTTATGCTGTGGCCTTGAGTCCACGTTACCTAGACCAGCCAGGAAGATGGCAAGTGAGACAGGAGTTCATATTGTAGTCTTCAGGTCCACTTATTTTCTTCTTTGAAAAATTTCATCTTCTTTTGAGGTCAACAGGCTGATGTTAAATTTACATCATGGAAGGTACAGATACTCTCCTTTCCTTAAAGTAATTTGATTGTCAATGTTAACTATATCTATGAAATACCCTTACAGCAACCTCTAGATTTCTGTGAATTAAACATCTGGGCACTATAATCTAGCAAAGTTGACACATGAAAGTAGCAATCACAATAGCCAGCCTGAAGGTGAAACGAGGGTGGCATGGGGATCCCTTGCTTCATGGCTGGGATCCAAGTGGGAAATGTCTCGTACAGCTGTCTAGCTAGCAACACTGCAGAAAAAGCCCCACACAAATGTATTTCACAGATTCTGTTACTAAACACAAGGGCAATTCAGTGGAGAAAGAACAGTATTGTCAACAAATGATGCAGGTACAACTAGATATTTATATATCAAAATCAAACCCTATTGACACCTTACACCTCACCAACTTAAACAAAATATAAAAATGGATTATAGACCTAAACATAAATGTTTAAATACATTAGGGAAAAAAACATATAATACAACACACACATATGTATATTTCAATTTGATGATAATTTTTAAACAGTAAAAACATAATCCATGAAAGAAAAAATTTGTAAGTTATATCTTATTAAAATTGAAGGGCCAAGGAGATGGCCAAGGGAATAAGCACTTCCCTGGCAAGTGCAAGGCCCTGAGTGCAATCCCCAGTTCTGCCAATAAGTAAGTAAATAAATAAATAAATAAATTGAAAACATCTGTTCCCTAAACTATCCAGGCAAGAGAATAAAAACAGTCCACATAATAGAAGAAAATATTTTCAAATCATATATCTGATAAAGGACTTGTATCTAAAATTCATAAAGAACTCTAAAGTGCTGCAACAATAACAACAAAAATAACCCAATCAAACAATAGACAAAAGTTTTGGATGGCACAGCAAAGATGATGTGCACGTTGCAAATGAGCATGTGAGAAGATGCTCAACATCATTTATCACTAAGGCAGTTCAGAATGGACCAGTGCCATATGCTGTTTAGAATGACTAACACCAGAACAACTGATGATATCAGTTCCTGGCAGGAATGCAGCACAATGGGGCTTCTCATGGAAAGGCAATGGCTCCACACAGGAAGACTGTTTGGTAGTCTATTACAAAGCTAAATACAGTCTTACCATGTGATCCAGCAATCCGGCTCCTATGTATTTATCCAACTGACTTGAAAATTAGTGTCTACACAAACATGCACATGAATGTCAATGAAAGCTTTATTCATAGTCACCAAGATACCTTTCCATAGGTGAATGGATAAACAAACCACAGGATATCTACACAGTGGCATGCTTTTCTAAAAGCAGCGCTCTATGAAGTCACACAGACCCATAGCCAAACTTTAAGAATATACTGTTAACTGAACAAAGCTAATCCCAAAAGGCTATATAATAATACCATGAGTATAAAATTATAGAAAAGGTAAGGCTTTCAAGACAGTGAAAGGATCAGTAGTTATTAGAGAAGAGTAAAAAAAGTGGTCTCTGAATGGGTGAAACACATTATAGTGTTTTAGCACAGAGAGACTACTGTATGATACTGGAATGATAGATACATGAGAATGTGGATTTGTCAAAACCTATAGAAATTTATGTCACCTAAAGTGAACTTAATATTAAGTCAATTTTTAAATAATTCTTTAGAAAGTCAAGGGATACCAAGGTATAAAGCAGAATGTGACGAAAGCCTATAACTCTATTACAAAGTATTAGGTGATGCCTTGAGAATTAAAAAAAATGAAGAAGATGTAGTTCTAAATAGTTTAAGTGCTCATGTTCAATCATTCCCTTAGGATGGAACCCCCACAGATAAGCAACCTAGTCACACTGTCATCGACTCTTCTGTTAGTTGTCTCATATCATTCTTTCTGTTGTAAAATCTGTGTCTCCAATCATCAATTTCCTATTGACCACCTTTATATTCAGCTCAAATTCCATTGACCACGGTTAGCTCCACACCCATTTCTGATTCATTTACCTGTAGAATGGATCTGTCTCAACATCTAATTGGGTTTCCTAATATTATTTTTCAATTTGAATATTTGTGGATAGCCTTTTTGGTAGAATGACAACTGGTGGCCAACTTGCAATACTTACTGAACTGCATCAGTGTGGAGCTGGGTATCAAGGGCCCATGTGAGGATTATTGCCAACAACATAGAAAAAGAACTGGAGGGGAAGAGGGTATGTTGCTGATTCTCCTGGAGAAGTTTATTGCACTGCATTTCTTGATGCAAACTCTGCTGCTCTCATCTTTAGAGGGACCTCGCAGTTGTAAGGATTGCCTCAGGGGAGTTCTGGTTCTTACTTTGAGCATCACTTCCAGGATCCAGTGTAGATCCCTCTGCCACTGGCACAGATCCTTCATCCTTCTAGTGCAGACTTACAAGCTGCCACCTCTGACCTTTATGTATTTCCAGAGCAGATCTTTGATACAAAGAGTCATTGTTGTGGGCTCTAGACCTCTGGTTGGACTCATGAAGCACATCATCAAGGGCTGTAGATCTTCAGATGAACTCATATAGGACAATGCCATGTGATGCAGGCCCTCAGCTCCATTTTCTGGATCTCTAGTATGTGGACAGATTTCCTGCACTCTTGTGTTTGAATCTTCAGGTGGATATTTTTTTAAAAACTCTAAATCATGTGTTCTGTATTCAATTTTCAAATTTCTTTTGAAAACCCTATCACAGCCTTTATTAAATTAATTTTAATAACTAAGAGTATGTACTAGCAAAAAAATTAGAAGAGTTCTTTTAAAAATTATTTTCCATCTCTGTTCTTCTTATCTTAAAGAATGGACTCAAATATCAAAGGTAGAACATATTCTCTGTCATCCATAGAACTGAGGCTAGGCCCCGAGGACATGAGACAAGATCTAGTAATCTACTCCTGTGTAACAAACCAACTGAGATTAACAGAATAAAGCACCTACTGTTTTAGTATGTGAACATGTTTGAGAGCAGACATTCACCATGAGGCAGAGGAGGGGCCTTCCTTCTGTATTTAATCTGGGGAGCTAGCAGTGACAAAAATGAATGAGTACTGAGAAGGATGAGGCTCTAGAATACATTTCCAAAATTATGAATCACTCTCACAGCCAGTGTCTGGCTGAAATGGCCCAAAAGCAGGAAATAGCGAGGACCAACAGTTGAATATCTCTGTGTGGTCAATCAATGTGGCTTGGCCTTCTCACAGTATTTATCCCAAGATCTAAGAGTGAATGTCCAGGGCACAAACTCCTCTTAATTTGGCTCCAATAGTTTGCAATCTCACTTGTGCCATATTCCATGGAGTGTGACCCAGATTTGGGGGAGGAATTCTGAGGGGAGTGAGATTAACCTATTGTTGAAAAAGTGGTAAAATCATTATAGAGCATTATATAGCACAGGAGCTTGGATGCAGCCAGCTTTGCAAAACGCAATCTTGCAAAGTAGCACAAGGCAAAAATATAAATTGTTAGGATGGTGACCTATGTCCACCTGTGTGCTGTTTACCTCACTATTTCCTTAGTCTAGAAACATAACCTTTGTTATGTCACAAATAATTATAGATGTATGTTGAGTGACCATCATCATGTTTTTACTTTTTGTTTTAAACTGCTCCCTTCAACAGATAAAATTGTGTAGTGCCTTCAGAGCACCCTAGCCATTGTGGCAAAGTCAGCAGTGAGTGAAGAGGTTAATGATGAAAGCCAGTACTTCTGTATTTGGTCCATGGGAGCCTCATCTTTTGCAGTGTGAATCTAATGTCAGAGACATTAGAAGACTAATGTTGGAGACACAATGTCTATTTTCTCAAATTTTATTTAGCTGAAAAACAGCCTTCAAGTAGCTGTCTTAGCAAACTTCATGTGAGAATCTCATCTATAGGAGAAAAATTACATATACTTCAAGAGGCAGGGTCAAAGAGAAAGATCTAAAAACATCATGACAACACAGACTTTATTGCACATAAGCAAAATCCACTCTTGACTTCCAAGTTACTCAGGCCAATAAGTTCCTTTTTGACACATAGTAATTAGAACTCAATTTTCAGTGCCTGTGCTTGACTTGAGTAGGATCCACCTAATTCTGTTACCTAAGCATGCAATTACTTGAGAGATAATTTTTTTAACATGGGATGACATTCAATCAAACAAGTTCATAGGGGAAAGAATACAGTGCACTCTCTAGGATGACAACTTCCTATGTAGAAAATGTTGAAAGAAATTAATAAAACAGCTTTAAATACAATGCATACGACAGTTATGATTTCAGTTTATTAACTTGGTAAGAAATGCCTGTAAGGAAGGTGTATACATGACACTCACAATGTGAAGTAGTGTTTTTGGCTCACTGTTCCAAAGGGTATAAAACCCTGTTGGTTGGCTCCAAAGTGCGGACATCACAGCACAAGCCCCCGCTGGAGCATAACTGGCCACTCTACGCCAAGATAGCAAAACAGAGAGAGATTTTCAAAGAGAAGGAGAAAAGAGGACAGATATAGAGCCCAAGATCATGCCTCCATGACCTAGACAGTCCTGAAGTGTGCTTCACTGATCCTTTAGGAAGTTCCCAAGTCACTCAAGTTAATAATTGAGCTTGACTCTAATAGAAAGCCAAAAGAAAATTATTTTCAATTTTAAGAATCACTTTAACTTGGTTTCCTATATCTACTGATCCTATTTTATGTGGTTAGTAGAGATTTAACTTCATGGCATGCAGTGCTAGAGTGGCTTTTTGTTAGTTCCAGTGCCTCATTTCTAAGTCTTCATGACTGCGTGTTCACAGGTAATCTGTTCACTTCCATTACAAGGCAAGGTAGTCATAATATAGTGACTGAACCATGGGAAGCTGGCCAGCGAGGCCTACGCAGGCAGATGCACACATGCCATTGGAGGGTGAATTAGTCAGTGAGACCAACAACATAGAAGTATCTTAAAGCAGGAGCAAGTAGCTGGGGTCTGCAGAACTCCCTATTAGAAGACCAGTCCCAACCTTTATATCCAGAAACCAAGATCATCCCCAGACCCAGCACAATTCACACAGCAAAGTTGGCTAGAGTACACAATACATTTTTGGCATCTAACATGGACACTGTCACAGAACCATAAAAACCAGAAGTGTTTTACAATGCTTACTACTATCCCTTATTTGTCTGACTGGCTATCCTTTTACTTTCTTGACAGTGTCTTATTTTGCTTTTTGATTCTGAGGTGGATTTTGTTTGAGGTTTTGTTTCTCCTCTTTTTCTGGTCTCCTTTTCTTTATTCCTTCTTTTTTCACTGTTTAGGTTTCTTACTTTCCTTTTATTTGTTTCCTTGTATTGACCCTCTTTATTTCCTCAATTACTTCTTGAATTTAAACTGTCAAGTGAGTAAATACTGTTTCTTCCCTTTCTGATGACTCCTTCAATTTCATGCTGTCCCTCCTGGGTCCCCCAGTCACCCAAAACTTGGGTGCTCATCCTTTGACCTGACTCTACTGTATCTGTTCTCATTCATCACATTATGGTGAACCCTGCTGATTTTCAGCCACCAAACCCCATAGAAGGTTAAAATCACTACACTAAGAGGAAAATTAACTACACAAAAGTAAATGCTATATATTTTATTTCATTTCATAACTTTAGAGTTTGCTTCAGGGGTGAGAAGTATCAGGTTAATAGTTACCACAATTTGTCAGTAGTTAAGCTGTCCTTGCAATTATTGTTATCATTAACTGTACTACTTTAGCTAGATGTCATACATGTTACAATGTGGTTTTTTTTCCTTTGTATATATTAACACTATGATTGTGCAGGATCAGAGTGATCATCATAGTCCAGTGCCACAGGACTGGGCACCGAGCCAAATAGTAACTTTTCATACTTTGCAAATTGAGAAGATAGACTTTTGGGGATAGCTATAAAGACCCAACTATAACTAAAGGACATCACTGAAGAACAGACATCTCCTAGTGGAGCCTCAATACTAATCACAAAAATCAGCAAGGAGCAAGACAGAAAACAAAATAAAATTAAAAAGAGAAAATAGAAAATGACAAGATACAGAAATAAAATGCAATCCCAAACCCACAGCCCACCCAGGATAGGACTGGAGCACAATGAAAAAGAAGAAATTGGAAGTCAAAAACTGGAACTTACTGAAATGATAACAACAGAAGTGAAAAAACAAGGGTAAAGGGCTTTAGAGAAAATAATCTCTCAAGTACAAAAGGAAATGATGCTTAAAGTGAAAGACATTAGAGAAGACACAAATAAAAAAGAAAACAAGAGCTTAGAAAAATGATGGAAGCAAAAAATTCTCAACATGTGGAAAAACTGGAATCCATGAAACAGATGTAAAAAGAAATTCAAGAGATTAAAACCTCCAACAAAAGAATATACAACAGATTGAATGAAAGAGACAATAGAGTCAAATAATAAAGACAGAATTGCAGCTAATAATCATGAAAAGAGAGATATCTTAAAAGTCATAGAAGTGCCAGTGAGATAGCCCAGTGAACTAAGCACCTACTTAGGCAGGCACAGTGACCAGGTTTGATCCCTGGCACCACAGGCCACATTGGCCCCACCCCAGGCATGTTGAGCCAACTACTTAGTCTGGGCTTGGTGGCACATACCTTTAATCCCAACACTGGGGAGGCTACAAACAGGAGGATTACCATGAGTCAGAGCTACATAGTGAGCCTCTGTACAAAATATATAAAAAAATAAATTAATTAAATTAAATTAAAAAATAATGGAAAGCCATGAAAAAGCAATCCAACAGCTACAACAGGAAGCAAAAAAAGAATTATGTAACATTGATAGGAGTCAAACAGAAAGGTAAAGACTATAAATGCCATTAAAACAATCTCTTCACAGAAATAATAGCAAAAAAAAACTTCCCAAGCATGGATAAAGAATTTGACATACAAATAATAGAAGCATATAGAAGTCCAAACAGCCATGAGAAAAATAAAACTACACCAAATACATATATTAATCAAAATTCCAGAAATTTAGCACAATAACAAAATATTAAAAGCTATTGAAACAAAGCATGTCATCTATAATGCTAGCCCATCAGAATCATTTCAGACTTATCAACACAAATCCACAAGTCAAGAAGAGCTAGGAGTGAAGTATTTCAAGCCCTGAAAGAGAATAATTTCCAACTAAGATTGATGTAGCCTGCAAAACTCTTTCAAAATTAATGGAGAAATAAAATGCTTCCCTAAAAAAGAACAGTGGAGGAATGGGGGAGATGGTTCCGTAGGAAAAGCACTTCCCTGGCAAGCGTAAGGTCTGACTTCAATCCCCAGTTCTGCAAAAAAAAGAGAGAGAGAGAATGGAAAAAAAATTCATGAACACTAAGCTAACCCTACAAAGAGTGCTTAGAGATATTCTAAACAAATATATAAATGACCATGATTCCAATAGCAACAATGAATGGAAACACTTAGGTATGACAAGCAATTAAACAGAGGGGAAAAGCAGGGAACCAACAGCCACTAAAATATCATAACAAAGATAAGCCAATACACATCAGTTCTAAATATCAATTTAAATGGTTTCAATTCACCAATCAAAAGAGAAACAGACAGGCAAACTGGATCAAGAAAGGAGAATCAAAATATTGTGTATATTAGAAACACACTTAACTCAAAAGGCAATTCATGAACTGAAAGTCAAAGGGTGGAAACCAATTGTCAATGCAACAGAACCCCAGAAAAAAAAGCAAGGGTAGCTTATTCTGTTCACAGACAATATGTACCACCAACAACCAAGAAGGATCAAAACAAATAATAAAGGTCATCACACAGGGGAACACTTCAAGAAGAATAGACAAAAATTATAAATATGTACTCACCAAATATGAGAATAAACAACTATATGACAATCATTAATAAGCATAAAAAACAAATTAAAATGACACAATTATAATGTGAGAACTTAATACCCCATTGTCACAAAGAGACAGGTCAGCTAAACAAAAAAATCAGCAAAGAAATATCAGAACAGCACCAAATGGGTTTAGCAGATATTTACAGTGTTCTATCCAACATCATGAGAATACACATTCTTACCTGCATTCTGGACATTCCCTAAAACAGACTACATACTAGCCCACAGAACATACTGAACTAATGCAAAGGAACTGAAATTATTACATGCATATTGTCTTACCATACTGCAATGAAATTGGAAAATAATGACCAAAGTAACCACAAAACTTTGGAAGCACATTATAATGAAATAACACCCTCCTGAACAACCAATGGGTCAGAAATAAAATTAAAGAAGAAATTAAACATCTACAACTAAGTGTAAATGTGTAACTACAACACACCAGAACTTATGGGATGCAATGAAAGAAATTCTAAGAGAGAAATGTATGGCAAAGTATTCTCACATCAGAGAAACAGAACAACTACAAATAAACAACCTAATGCTGCACTTCAAGCTTCTATAAATAGAGGAGCAAGAGAATCTAAAAGCCTATACAATTATAAAGTTTAGACCAGGAATTAAGACTATGGAGATTTAGAAAACAATAAACATAATGAATTGATAAGTCAGTTTTTTGAAAGAATAAATAAAATTGACCAGCCATTAGCCAACTTTAACAATAAAAGAATCAAATTCATGCACTGAGGAATTAAAGGGTGAAATCACTACAGATCCTCTGGAAATACAGAAGATACTCAATGCCTGTTTCAACAAGTCTTTACTCTCATAGGATGGAAAACAGAAATAGATAGATTTCTAGAAACATGTGAATTACAAAAGCTGAATTGAGAAGATATAAAAATTCTGAATAACTCAATGTCAGTTAATGAGACTGAAACTGTAAAATTTTCCAAAAAAAAAAAATCCTAGACACAGATGCATTTATTGCCAAATTCTACAAGAAAGTTAGAGAAGATTTAATGTCATTATTTCTCAAAATCTTTAATGAAATTATGAAAGAAGCAATACTCCCTAACTCATTACTGGAAGAAGTATTAACTTGGTACCAAAATCAGATAAAGTCCTAACCAAAAAAGATAACTATAGGCTAATCTGCATAATGACCATGAGTGTGAAACTCTTCAATGAGATATTAACAAATGGAATGTAGCAAATCATCAGGATTACACACCATAACCAAGAGGGATTCATCCCAGTAACGCAGGGATAGCTCGACATACAGAGATTAATGAATGTATTACACAATATCAATAGAGCCAAAGCAAACATCACATGATCATTTTAGTGGATTCAGAAAAAGCTTTTGACACAGTCTAACACTCATTCATGATAAAATCCTACAGAAAATTGGAATAGATGGTCTTTACTCAATCTGATAAAAAGCTACCTATGAGAAACCAACAGTGAACATTATACTAAATGGAAAAAAATAAAAATAAAAACTTTCATTTTTATGAAACATCAGGAACAAGACAAGGATGTCCACTAGCAGCATTCCTATTCAATATAGCTCTGGAAGCATTAGCTAAGGCAACTGTACAAGCAAAAGAAATGGAATAAAAATATGAAAGGAAGGATGTAAATTATCATTGTTTCCAGATACTCCATATAGAAAACTCCAAAGCCTCTGCCAACAGACCTGTAAATTTAATGGCAAAATTCAGTAGCATAGCTGTATACAAAGTCAATGCTCAAAATTTAGTAGCATTTCTGTACTAAACAACAAATTGAAAGAAAATTAGAGAAACCATACCCTTCACAATAACATCCAAAAAAAAAAAAGAAAGAAAGAAATACTTAGGAGTCAATCTAACAAAGGAAGTAAAAGATCTTTACGTTGAAAATTACATAGGGCCAAGCAAATAGCTCAGCAGACTGAAGTGCTGGCTTGGGCGGAGCACAGCAGCCAGGTTGGATCCCCAGAGGACTGGAGTAGCCTGCTTCTAGGGCATGCTGAGACAGCGACTGACACAAGGCCTGGTGGTGAGCACCTATAATCCCAGCACTTGGGAGGCTGAATACAGGAGGATCACTATGAGTCTAATCTGTGCAGTGAGACACTGTAAACCCTATATTAATACATCTTTAGAAAGAAAATGAAATTCAGTGCTCTGAAAAAGGAGATTCAAGAGGATATCATAAAATAGAATTATATCTTTTGATTATGGGCAGGAAGAACTAACACAGTGAAAATGGTCATTTCCCCCAAATTCTTACACAGACAATACAATCCTAATCAAAATACCATTAGCATGCCTTAGAAAACTAGGAAAAACATTTCTAAAACTCATTTGGAACCAGCTGAGGCCTAAAATACCAAAAGCAATTCTGGACAATGAAGGTAAGGCAGAAAGCATTACAATTCTTGGCTTGGAATTATACTAAAAAGTTTCTGTGATAAAATCAGCATGGTATAGGCAAAAATTAGTCTTGATATAACAATTGGTGGAACAGATTAGAAGATGCAGACACCATGACACATACACGTAGCCACCTTATCTTTGACAAAGGAGCTAAACATGTTCACTAGAAAAATGACAGCCTCTTTAATAAATGGTGCTGGAAAAATTGGTGCTCTACATGCCAAAAAAATAAAAGTAGACCCAACCATGCACTAAACTAAACTAAAGTTAAATTCTATCAAAGTTCTAAATGTTAAAACTTAAACATTCATTCTACTGGAAGAGAAAGTAGGTGGAACTCTTAGAGACACAGGTAAAGGCAACAGTTCATGAACAAAACCCAAATTGCAAAAGAAAAACTTCAAAGAATAAACAACTTGGATCTCATCTTAAAATCATTTACACATCAAAAGAAATCACTAACAGAAAGAAAAGACAACTCACAGAGTGGGAAAAAATTGTTGACAAGTGTCCCATAGACAAAAGACCTCTCTAGAACTTATAAAAATAAAAAAATCAAACTGCCAACATTCAAAGACTTAATCCAAAAATGGACAACTGAAAGGTGTGCCCACTTCTCAGATGAAGAAATACAAATGGCAAATAAATATGTGAAAAAAAAAATGTTCAACTCATGGGTCATATAAGAGATGAAATTTAGGGCTGGTCAAATAGCTCAGCAGATAAAAGTGCCTGGAAGTAGGCGCAGGGGTTGGGGGTTTGATCCCCAAGCCTGTGTGTCAGCCCTGCCCCCGGGGCATGCTGAAATAGCAATTGAGACTGGGCATGGTGTGTGCCTGTAATCGCAGCTCTTGGGAGGCTGTAAACAGGCAGATTCACTGTGAGTCTGATCTAGTAGTGAGACCCTGAACACCCCGTGACCCTTCCCTAAAATACAAAAATATTAAATAAATAAAAGATGCAAATTAAAACAACACTGAGATTCCATCTCACCCCAAGAAAAAAATGGCTATCATCCTGACATCAAACAATACCAAATATTGGCAGGACTGTGAGGGAAAAGGAGCCCCTCACTATTGTGGGAGGGTAGGCTGGTGCAGCCACTGTGGAAGTCGATGTGGAGATTCCTCAATGAACTCACATCAGAGGTCACATTTGAACAAAGTATTCTCCTTTTGGGATCTTCCCAGAAGAATTGAAAATATCATACCACAGCAATATGTTTATAACAACACAATTGGTAGTAGCTAAATTTGGAAATACTCCAGACCATCAATCCAGGAATGTATAAAATAATCTGGTATTTTTCTACAATGGAGTGCACTCAGATATAAGGAAGGATAAACTTGAGATTTATGGGTAAATAGATGCAACTTAAGACCATTACTCATAAGTGAAATAATTTAAACTCCCATGTGTAAACATCCTATTATCTCCCTAGTATAAGAAGCTGAAAGAGCAAAGAAGGTCCACAGAAATGCAAAGAAAATGTTTAAAAGAAAAAAGAAACTGGGATAAGGGAATGGGGAAAAGGAAGTTTAATCAATCAATCAATAAATGTAAATATATATATATATATATATATATATATATCACCATTCCTATCATAGCTATATGATAGTTAAGATAATTATAGTATTAATTTCTACCAGTTTATTGCAAAGAAAAGTTTGTGCTTATATTGCTCGATCAAGTTTTCACACCTAAGGTCTTATAACCTGAACACTGACTTTCAAAATAACCATATGTTATGTATTAACCCTGTTTACTCTCCCTATTGTCTTGTTTTGGAGTTTTATATTACTGTTTTTCCCTTTAAAATAAAACAATTAAGTGATATGTACATATTTTCATTCATATAAATTTATTTCTGTGGATGCTCAGCATTCTTTCACTAACTTGGAAAGTATGCCTTTTCTTCATTTTCTAAACATTTTTCCTGTTCATTTTAACCTGAGCCATCTTTCAATAAATGTGTAATGAGGACAAGCTGTGCACCACCCACTGTGAAAGCTGAAGAGCTGAACAGTGAAACAAACTTGTGTCTTCAAGGGGTCAACCATCCCAGGTGGAGAATTATTGCCCTGCATAAAACCTCTCTTTCAATATTGTTTCAGTCTTCTCTTGTTGCTGGGACAAACACAGACATGCAAAATGAAGGAAGGAAAGTTTTTTTAGCTCACAGTTACTGGAGGTTTCAGTCCATACTAAGATGACTCCAAGGCAGAGGGGTACCTGGAAGAGAACAGCAGTTCGTGTACTCACACCCACAGTCCCCGTGGATCATGAGTTAATCACAAACTCTAGAAATCTGTCCCATGATTGCATGAGGTTTTGGGGGGACAAATACACAAAAAGCATAATAAATATACTGCAATTCAGATCACTCATTGCTGCCATGTTTTCTTTTAGCCATTTTCTCCATCTTTAAGTGTCTTTCCCTTCCTAGTTCTATTCCTCTACTTCATTCACGTCCTCTAGCTCATTCAAGGAAACTGATTTCCTCTAATGTCTGACATGCATTAATGAGGGAACATTAAAAAAAATCCACTTTCTTCGATAAAAACAATTATCCATCGGAATTCATACTGAAAACAAGTTTCCTGTCAACTGCATAATGTTACTGATTATCATCTCTTTGGTGATGACTTAAGGGATATTCTGCTTGGCAATTTTTATCCTGTTTATATTCTCTACATAATGATTATTTGAGCAAGATTATATTCCAGAACTGGTATACATGTACGATCTCATCCAGAACAACAATGTATTGTTCAAGTACACAGAAAGTACAATACCAAGCCAATACTGACTAACACAATGGACCCTGCACTTGCTGAAAGAAGAAAGTATTATGTAAAAAGCACACTAAACGGAGACCATAAATAATAATAATGAGATAAGTTTGCCAATGCAGTATCCAAAATGTTCAAAATGAAATAGAAAATGGAGAATACTCAAGGAACAAAAACCACTGAAGAAACTCAGTAAAGATTAACCTCATTCTGGCAGAGTAGGTGAACTGCAGCTCATCATAGAAGAGGTCAGTACCTTAAAATGAACCAGGGGCTCTGTTTGTGAAGAATGAGCAGAATGGGCCAGGTTCTAGGCCTAAGATCATGCATCGTGTGTGGGAACACTTGAAAGGAAAACTGAGTAATTACAGCAGTGAATGCAAACGGAAAAGTACCCCATAATAAAATTTAAAATGTAGGGAAGTCAAGGTCATTAAAGAAACTGTAATCCAATGTGAGAAATCACAGCTCTGTGGGATGGCTAGAGGTTGATATTAGACTCTAGAGCTAGAAAGTTATAAGTGTCCTCATCCAGAGCCTCCTATTCAGGAAGGAGATATTTGTTTGAGCTAAGTTCATAACTAACTGGACCGGAGTGGAAATCTGACCCATGCCAAATGGAGATGTCACCAATATGAATGATGGTGATTTTTTTAGGCCCCAAAGCTCGACTGTATAAAGGAGTAGTCAAGTAGAAATAAGAGTTCACTGGAGACACTTGGAAACAACAGCATGTCATAAAATTACATAGCATAGATATGGGAAACCTTTTAGAGATCAAGAATCCAAACTGTATCCCAAAACCCACCAAAGGAAAGGAACAGCACTGGCCCTGCATGCGTGGTTATCCAATCCTTGGCTGCTGGGATGCTGCAGGGGCATCTTGACTGTGTCCCTGAAGAGAGGTCTCTGTGTGGCCTGTGGGCATGCACGTCATAGGGTCACCACTCACATACACCACTGGGGAGACTAAGATAATAGACTGCGCCTCTGGTAACCTTCTTCTACTTGACACAGTCAACAAAAAACTGTTCTTTGGCTCAATAAGCCTAACACATTGACATCATGGAAGAAAAGTGACACGTTAGGATAATGTATCTGGTATCCCTCCCAAATGCTGGAGTTGGTTAAGGGGAGGCAAAGAGAGCTATGAGGAGCGTATTGAAGCAAGCTGGATTTTGGTATTTAAGAGTCAGAGACCATGGAAATGGAAGTGAGCATAGGTATAGATGTGAATATGTGGTCCTGAAAAACAAGAATAGAAAGGCCTGGATGAGTGCACTGACATTTAGCAGAAGCCCAGAATTACTAGAAAGAGCTTCAGAAGAGGACATTCCCCTAATTTACTTCCATATCGAGATACTTTGTAAGGAGAAACAAATTCAGATATATTTAAAACTTCAGTGAGGGACAAAGAATATTTGCTTTCCCCTTCTTCATTTTTTTAAAGTGAAGAAAGTATTGCATGAAGCACTAAACCCCAATCAAGCAATCAGATCAACTTGAAATATTGTCTATGTAACCCTGAGAAGAGCTGTAGTTGGCAGAGAATGACTTTCTTAAATGACTAGATTTTATCCCAAAATAATTAAGTCACAATGGACAATACAAAAATAATGAAGAGTTACACCCGCAGTAACATTTAAGCTCTAACCACAGGCAACCACAGCACCAGCTTCAAATCTGAAGTGTAGCTCAGGGGCTGTGTTGTTCTATTTTCAGTTCCAAATTTTCTGATCTGAGCGCCTGCGACAGAGTGACGACTAGCTAAGGTCTCCTGTGACTGTTGAGCTGGAAACCTACTCTCTGCAGCCCGCTCTCATCACCATTACCAGACAGCACTGGAGGAAAGAAAGAATATGTAGCAGAAAGTCTCAGATTTTCATGTGGGAAAGCTTTATTAGGAGTGCTGTTAGAAAAGGGAATCTTAGAAGCCTGATCTCCAGGGATTTTGATTCAGGAGGTTTGGGGATGGGCCCAGGTATCTGCATTTTAGTAAATACCTCCTCTGGGAAATTCTGATAAGTGCAATCCATGGTCAGTGCTGTAGAAAACTGTGATGTTGAAAATGAGCTAAGTACCCTATTCAGCCTGTTCCCATAGCAGGCAGTGTATCTCTATTATGTCAAGGAGCATGTCGTATTAATGTGATTTGTTTGTATTTTGTCTCGCTAGACTGTGAGCTTCTTGAGGGCATGTCTTGGTCAATTAATTTTATGTCCCTGATGCTTGGAACAGTGAATTTAATGAAAGATAGTCTTAAATTGATACTGCAAGTGCAAAAAGAATGCTTTCCAATGACTAAAGGAGATAAAAAAGCATTATAATGTAATTAGAATTTACTGTTTGTCTGCTTATTCCCTGCTAATATCTATATCTCCAGCCTTATCTGAGATCCTGCTCTTAGCTTTGGAAACTGTATTTTCTCTCCTTAAGTGTTACAAAAGTGTCAACCTGTACTTCTAAAATTTAAAAAAAAAAAAAGTTTTTGAAAAGTAGATAACTGACTGAATTAGAGTTATTCTTGCTACTTAGGTTTCTAGTCTTGGTCTTAGATGTTGCTCAGAAAGACTCACGTGTATTGAGCAGAGTCATATAGAAATCCACAAGTTGTTTTTTCGTTTGTTTGTTTTTCTTTGTTTTGTTTTGCTTTGCTTTTGGAATGCACCTAGAATGATACAGTTTCTGTCTTGGTTTTTGAGATCATTCAGCAACATCATGTCACTTTTCTGTTCCAATACTCAGCGCCTACATTGATCCTCGAAGTACTTGACACACAGTCCTATGTTCTTTGTCTGCCATTTACTTTGTTCACCTAAATGACTATTCAACTTCCTCTTCACTTTCCTCAACCACAGCAGCAAACTCTTCTCCAGGCTCCAGCTTAAGGCTGGAACATTTGCTTTGTGTTCCCAGTGCTTACCGGCTTACCCACACATTTTGCCATTTCACTTTCAGATTTTACCTTGAGTGCCTGCTTAGGCAGACGCAGGGATCAGGAGTGCAATAGCTGGGCCTGCTGTGCCAGCCCTGCCCCCCAAGGCACCCCAAGATGAAAACTGAGACTGGGTGTAGTGCTGCACGCCTGTAATCCCAGCACTCAGGAGGCTGTAAACAGGAGGATCACTAGGGGTCCAATCTACACAGTGAAACCCTGTAGACCTTGTAGACCCTGTCCTAAAACACAAAGAAAAGAAGAAGGAAGAAAAAGCAGAAGGAAGGAAGGAGGGAGGGAGAGAGGGAGGGAGGAAGGGAGGAAAGGAGGAAGGAAGGAAGGAAGAAAGGAAGGAAGGAAGGAAGGAAGGAAGGAAGGAAGGAAGGAAGGAAGGAAGGAAGGAAGGAAGGACGGGAAAATAAATAAAAGATTTTACCTTGGACTAGAAACCACCCACATCATCAGAGTTCCTTATAGTCTTTCTCACTGCTCAACTTTCCTACTGTTTCGTAGAACTTATCATCCTCACATACACTAAAAATTTTACTTTTATTTTGTAATTACAGTTTACTTTTTTTCTTCCAAAACCTCGTCTAATGTGAATTGCAAAACAAGCCAGGATCTTGGATATATGCCAAGTATCTAGAATAATGCTGAGCAATTACTAAGTATGCAAAAAACTTAAACCATTCAATTCATCCAACCAATATTTGAACGTTGCTGAAGGCCACACAGTGAAGCAAACAGATTAAGTCTGTTTTCACAGAATTTATGTACTAGTGTAGAATACAGAGAATAGCCAATAAACATAGAGTATACTGCAAGTGCTGGTGGGTATATGGAGCATAATACAGTAATGAGAGAATGACAGAGATCTTATCTTAGATAGAATAGTCACGTGACTGAAGTGGCACCATTCGAATGGTTTGGAAAGAAAATAAAAGAACGATGATGTAAAGACGTAAACTCTACAGGCAAGTTTCCAGGGCTCGGATCTTGTTGTTATTTCTTGCCTGTGCTGTACTCGTTTGGGTGTTTGTCACTTACCCATTTCTAGGACAAAGTACCTAACGCGTGCAACTCAAATGAAGAGAGGTTAGTTGACTCGTGTTTCTGAGATTCAGTTCGCAGTTGATTGCTCCAAGGCAGAGCAGTGTGGCAGAAGGGACTCTTGGAAGAAAGTTGATTGCACTGCGGCAGGCAGGAAGCTGAGAGCGAGGGAAGAAACAGTGACAGAAACATGTGCCACCGCTTAGCAACAAGCGGCGTCTTCAGCTGAGCTGTGCGTCCTAACCTCACGTTCAGGGGTGAACTAATTAACGGATTAATCCAACAACGAGTATAATTCTTCAGTGATCCAAACATCTTCCAGATTTTTAGGGGACATTTTAGGACTAAGCCATAACAGATACCTTTCCATGAATTAGGTATAGTAGAGAATAAAAATGGTATCTTCCTCATAGTTTTAATGCTGATTATTAAATGAGTTATTCATATGTAATACTTAATATATACATAGGACAAGACCTAAGAATAATAAACACTTTATAATTGGCAACTAGCTTTATTGTCTTAGAATGAGAAATTACAGTACAGGACTTAAACAAGCTCAGCAGATTTAAGAAAGAGCAAAGAGGTCAGAGTGGCTGTTTGGGGAAACCAGTAGAAGCATGGAAATAGCCCTGGGCTGTTAGAGTCATGGGCGTGTGCTCAGGAGGCTGCTGGAGAGGAGTGCGTGAAGTCCAAGCCCCCAGCTTGCCACTGAATGGCAGGTGATGTCTTACTGAAGTAGACAAATTTTAAAAGCTTGTAGAAACAGAAGTGAGAGACAGGCAGGAAAGAAAAAAAAAAAAAAAGCACCTGCTGATGCTTAAATTGCCCAAATTTCCAGACATTCTTAGAGGTCTGCCTGCCCTGAGAATCCCTGCTGCTTTTTACTCTTGAGAGGGCTCTAGTCAGCCTACCTTTCCCATTTGGTAATATGAGAAGGTCGAAGGTCGTCTATGCTTTTCTGAGCTGGGTTCCCCTCATCTTCATGGTTGCTGTAAGATAAAAGCACTACTCTTCAATTCCTTGTTTTGAAAACAAGAAAAAGAAAGCTCAA